>VWZF01007028.1:16744-82821 GCA_013396755.1 Sclerurus mexicanus | reverse complement strand
CACGCACTCATTGATTATTTTAACTGCTTTGCTGCAGGTTATGAGCTCCCCCCTCCATCGGGCATGGACAGTGAAATGCTAATGTCTGTGATTCAGAGCACCTTCTGAAATACATGGGTGTGCCTCTTTTGCTGAGGGATAAATCTATTTATTTGCTTAATTAACTATCAGCTGGATATGTTACAAGAACATGAAAGAGATGCCAACCTGAGATGGTCTGGACACCTCAGCTCCAACTGCAGGGCACACATTTTTCCTATGACTAACGTGATACACTTACTGAAATTGAGTCATGAAAACTCCGGATGTGACTTGTCCCTGTGCCTCCTCCTTGCTTCCTCCCACCATCCACCCCCGCAAAAGCATTCAGCCCACACTTTGGAAATCCTCTTGACCTTCCTGCAGGTCTAGGAAAGGGATGACTGTGCTTGGATATTTCTAGATTTTATTGGTTTAGGTGTCTGTCTGCCAGTGTGAACTGAGAGTGTGGTATGGAGGCAGGGGCAGTCTGGCAAGCAGAAGGAATGGGTGGGAACAGGACAAGAAAGCAGGGCTGCCTGCAGCTAAAGCTGCTACAGCATATAATAATCCAAGCTACCTGCTGGTGAAACAGAGTTGCAAAAGCCAGCACCTGGCATCTGACTCCTCCTGGATTCAAAGGGAAGCATAGCAGCCAAGTCTGGATCCAAACCGCTAATTCTTCTACATAAATGGGAAACAGGTGTTGTTGCTTTTCTAAATAACAAAATCCAGATGCAGACATTGTCTGGCATAATCTTGCTCCATGGTCAGCCACTTGGAAACTAGCATGTCTTGTCCCATCTTAAAGCAGTGAAGTCAGTGAAGCTCCTCACATTTTTAAAAAAATAAAATAGAAAGGGTAGGGAATCAGAATCATAGAATATCACGAGTTGGAAGGAATCTNCAGAGCAGAGTGGGACAATCCCCTCCCTTACCCAGCTGTCCATGCTGGGCCTGATGCCTCCCAGAACAGGGATGTTCCTCCTGGCTCCAGGGCACTGCTGACTAGTGGTCAACTGGCCATCAACCAGGACCCCTAGGGCCCTTTCCTGGCACTGCTTTCCAGCATCTCATTCCCCACTCTGTCTGTCCCAGTGTTGTCCCATTCCAGGTGAAGAATCCAGCACTTTTCTCTTGTTGAACTTCCTATGATTGGTGATTGCTCATCTGTCTCATTTGTCAAGGTTTCTCTTCAGTGTCTCTCTGCCTCTGAGGAAATCAACAGCTCCTCCCAATTTAGTATCATCAGCAAACTTACTTAGGCTCCCTTCATGTCAACATGGCATCAAAACACAGCTGAATTAAGTTCCTGGCATATCCTGAGAGTTGAGAATCTCTCAGTTGCTAATGTTTATGCCTATCTGCTTCTTTTACACCTTGAACAACTTGGTCTTGGCAGGCATCTGCATAACTCTTTCAGGAACAACCACTAATTTTCTTTATATCTCATTCTTTATATTACACTAATTTTCTTTATATCTCATTCCATTTAAAAAAGCACATAGTAGAGCTTGCCACCACTGTTCATCTTACAAACAGTTGCAGTAGAATGAACTCAGGTATTAGAAGAATGAAGAAACTGGTGTTTTTTTTTTTTTTTTAATTGATATGTTTTGGCAGCACAATTTTATCTGGAATCTTTGGATTCACTTGTTGGCATCAACCAAAGCCTCTTCCCTATCCTCTTCCCTTTCTCTGTTCAAAATCCAGCCTTGCTCGAAATGTACGTCTACTGAAGGTAATTACATTTGATTTGAGACATTCCAGGTATACGAGCCTCCAGATATGGCTGAAGTAAACAAGATCCTGGAACAAATTTGGAGTTAACCATGTTCAGCTGGAATGCTAGACTATTGTAAGTTACTATGACTGGACTCTAAAAACAAAGGACTGAGAATCAATATATGATATATCTTGGTAGTGTGTTTATCCTATTTGAGCAAGGATATGTTGAACATATAAATTATGTTGACTGTTGAATTATTGTCAATAATTTTTGAAGCTTTTTATTTTCTTTATTTTTGAATAAAACACAAGACTTCCTCTGTTGAAATATACATAATTTATGGACCATGTGGAAATATAAAAATGATTGATTCAGATTTTCTTCTGTTTTGTTTCTCCTATGTCCAAAGGACATATAAAGAAGCTTTTACACAATTTGTATGTCTTTATATAGTTTACAGAAACAATTTCCTTCAGCATTCATTGTTGGGGTTTTTTTTCCTATCTTTTTCTTTTTGAGAACAATGCTGTTGAAATGGGGAAGATATTTTTTTTAAACTTTTTTTTCTTCTTTTCAAAAATTTATTATAGTTCATACCAGATTTCAGACACCAGTTAAGACCTGAACGGCATTTTGTGTTGTGCAAACATGTAATAGAAACTTTTCTCTCATCTCAGTTCTGTGCACGTGTATCACTTTAAAACAATATAAAAAAGATTTCACAATAGCAGGTCTCTGTCTTTAGAAACTTGAAGCTGCCGAGACTGTGATATGCATAAACATGTGCAAAATACATATAGATATGAAAATGAGGTAATTTATCTCTTTATTGCATTTGTCAGTAAAATAACAAGTTTTTTTTTTACATTACTTGTGAACCTTCTGTATTTAATACATGACTCCACTTAATGGAACAGAGTGCTCCTCACAGAAAATACTCGAGGAGGAGGTGGAGCACTGAGTTGCTGACACATCTTGAGACAGACACGCGTTTCCTCCCTGCGTTGTGCAAGCACCATCTAGTGTACGTCTTAGACCCATCAGCACCACATGAAGAACGTACACTCATGTAGGTAGTACAAACACTAAGATACATAACCAGTTTACTGCTGCTTCATTACACTTCTGACAAGTGGCCAGAGGGAAAATAATAATCTGAACCCTGTGTGTTTCTAAATCAATTAAGTGACTGCCTGTCATTTCAGTCCCATACAACAGCAATGACTCTTCGTTTTTGTAGCAGTAAGTTCTTCACATTTCCCTCTGTTCTAAGAAAACATCCTGTATACTTCAGTAAAATTTCACACAGTTTGCAACAGACTTTTCAGTATAAACTTGAAGTAGGTATACTCACTGTCCAGCTATTATTCCTTTACTTTCCACAACAAACAGTGATATCAAATATTTTCAACTCAGAGACAGAACACTAAAAGAAGCTGGTTCAGATATTGCCTGCACTGAATTGAAATGGATTGATCGTCTGAAAAAAATCACAGTATGTGATCTGTCTCACTGTATCGCAACAAGACCTTTTGTGGTCTGCAAATCAGGTTACCCGTGCACATGCATGCACAGAGCATCGTCCTGCTACTCCAAGAAGACTGAGTGTGGTTGCTTAGCGACAGAGTCTGTACACTTCCCAAAGCAGATAGTCCTCAAAAAAAACTATGGGGCTGAAAAAGGTGGACCCTCATCCACAAATGAACTGTCACTGTTCTTTAGATTCCAAAGCTGGCATGTGAAGAAAATCTAATCCTCTCCCTTCAAAACAAATAAACAAAAAAAAAGCCCAAATCAAACTAGCAAAAAAAAACCACACCAAAACCCAAAAGTAATTTATTCTAAAAAGTTTTCCCTTCACCACAAAAGTGAAACAGCATTTAAAAATAAAACTCTGTGCTTTATATGTATGAGGTGAAGCTGGGGAAACAGCCCCCTTCCTTCTCTGTAGAATGCTTTCCTGGGGCTTTAAAAACAGTTTCACATTTTTAAAAAGAGCATATAATTTTGAGTTCTGCAGTTGCCAGGTGCCAAAGTATAGACATACATTAATTAATACTATCTGGGACCTCTAAAAATCAAGGCCTCCAGCCATGCTTACATAAAAAAACCTCAGCAAGAACAATGATACCAGTCCCTGATTTTAGGGACTGAAGAGCATTCAATGCTTGTGAAAGTCAAACAACTTCAAAGGTATCTACAAAGGCTTTGTGTGGCCATACTCCGCTTAATTTCCACTTCAGTTAACTCCACAATTAGACAGCCGAAAGGGCCTAACAACCCTCCCTGTCTCATCACCCTTTGACACTTCTTAAATGCCTAAAGGCATGTCTTTGGGTGCCCTACACATGCATACAAGCCTGGATGTGTCACCTGAAGACTCAGCTTGCTGCGTGTTTGGCCTTAGAGACTTACTGTTCTTCCCTAGGGTGTTACTGAATTCAGCCTCATGCACTTTAGTGTCTAGTGCTCCTTGAAATACTTCAGCATGACCTCTAGTTCCTGCTGCAGAATGGTGTACAACTTCTTGACTGTATTTACCAGTCCCATGTGGATACATCAGATATCAGAGAGTTTCTGAAATGGCACAAGAGATATGGATTTTGGTAACTGAATCATCCTCTAGCTCATACAGCACATCTAGACACCTAATTTCTGGCCAAAAAAACCAAGAGATGAATTCTTCTCAGTTTGGGACTTTGTTGAATTTCTTCTAAGCATGCATCTAGAGTCACTGAAATACCCTAGACTTTCATATAGAACTAGTGAATGCAAGACAGGATGAACAGGACATCTTTATAAACCTGAAGCAGCAGCTGAAGGTGGAGATGCCTACTACAGAGGTTGTTCTAGGTAAGCTGCCTCAAGTGTTGTTGTACTATGCCATTTAAGCACCTGAGGAAATTCCCTAGCTCACCTTCAGATATGTCAGTCAAGTCTAAATTAATGCTTTCAGCACAAAGCTGAGTCATGCCTCAGGGACCCCTGGAACAGCTTGGCCAGAAATGTTATGGATGACCTACCCTTGGAATTCTTCAAGGATAAAGTTTGGTAGGGTAGTTCTAGGGTGGCACTCCATTTCTAAGACTATGGGACAAGTCTACAGTTACTGTTGCACTTATTTATTAATAAAAATTAAAATAAATCCATGTATTTTTCTTCTCTATAGTGGCACTATACAGGTCAGTGTCTTGATGAGATTGTACGATTGAGTGAAGGATATAATTTTAGTCATTTAACAGAAATTTTTGTCTTGAGGAAGAATCATTGGTTGGTTGACTGATGACAAGGTTCTTCCAAGAATTAACAATGTTGTTATCTCCTTGGAATTGAAGCAGCTTGCACAATGTTTTGCTAAGTACACAATGACTTTTTTTTGTTTTCCTTTTTAATTTGTAAGGTCTCTCTGCAGTTCGACATGGTGGATGAAGGGAGGGAAAAAGAAAAGCCCTCTCTGTTGCAATTAATATTTCTTATCAAAGCCTTCAGAGTGATCTCAATCCATATGAACTGGCATGCACAGTCTTTCCAAAGTCCCTGTAAATCAGATCTCTGGGGATTATATGCACATTTGTATAATAAGGTGTCAAGAAACAGACTTTGGTTTTGCAGGGAACAGCTACTAATAATTCCTATAATATTTCCTACCTTAGTTCTCTATTTTTAAGATAACTTTTTTTTCAGACTTCAGTTTCAGGCTTTATCACTTCAGTTGACAGTTTTATTTTGATAACAGCTAGATTCTGCTGGTTTCAATGTGTTAAGGTTCATGAATGGTAGTGTGTGTGAGCTGGTAAAGTTGCAGTGCCTGCATATGTTTTACAGGCTTTGCAATCCGTGTAAGTCAGAACAGTTCTCATGCTTTCAGCCAGGTCTATAGATATCTCAGGAGATAGAATACTCTTTCAGCTGGGTAACCTCTGTGTGTTGAGGAAAAGAAAATATAATTTGCTCTTCAAATAAAAGTTTCAATACCAACAATGCTGAAAATAGGAGACAGAATCAGAATCTTATTTATGTCAGGAAACTCTTTTGCCTGTTGCTTAGAATTAACAGTTAGAGTATAACTCAAAAAAAAAAAATATCACTAAGTACGGACAGGAGGAGATTTTTGAGAATTTTATGACACTAGAAGGCTCAAATTAATTTTTGTTTCTTACCTAATTAATTCAGACTTCTTTAGAAATCTCAGCTTTAATTAAAAGACAAGCCTTTCATGTTTTTATGTATTTAATAAATAAAAAGACTGAAAGCTATGCAAACCCAGGGATTTAAGTGCTTAAGTCACATTTAACTCCAGTTTTATGAGCTTTAATCTAAAATTCAGACCTTGAAATCCCTGATGAACTTATGTTTAAGACTGAGAACATCTTAAGAAAACTTAGAACAATAAGGACTTCCTGTAAAATGTTTTCTATTCTGACAATGGTCAAGAATACTTGCCCTGGTATGTGAAGATGTCAAGTACCTAGTTAATTTCTTTGTCTCACTCACCTGTTTTGTATCCATTCAAAATAGTGCACTGGACAAAAGCATCTAGAAAATCTTATTTTCTTCAAGGACACCGGTGATTAGACAATTCCCTGGGGAAGTTTGTAACCAGATTCAAGTCTTTCCTGTGCTCTTATTTCTTGTGGCAATATCCTAAACAACATCATTTAGAGGAAGAAATGGACATATTGATAATTTTCCAGTGTAATAATGTATTGTCAGAAAATAAACATGCAACCAGAATGTGGTGCCTAAGGCAATCTACAAAGGATGGAAATGCACTTTCTCATCTTCTTTCCAAGCTGTTCTTTAGTTTAGTACCTATAGCACTTGAATATTACATGCACAAGTGCTTCACTCCAGCAGGCAGGTCAATATTTAAAGGCTCAGACATTGGAGAAATTCTCTGAAACTCAGACTAAAGGAATTTAGCAAGGACAACTAATGCATTGTATACCACATTAATTCTTAAGACTGCTGTTTGTCTGGACTTCAAGAAATACATGGTACAATTAAGTAAAAGTATTGCTGTTAACATTTATAGAGTTTAATTGAAAAATTGCTGCAACTTTTACTGTTATGAATACATAAGACACAGGAAACTGGAGTCACAGTGGATAACAGAGAAGGGGAAGAAAGAAGTATTTTTAAGAAAAAAAACAAAAACAAACAACAAACCTGCAAAAATCCATATCCAGAAGTAAATGATTGATCCTAAATATTTAGTCTAAATATTTGATCTGAAATATTCTGCAATTAGAGTACATCTTCATCAAATGTGAAAGATTTGACTTAAGGCTACCATACCTCAATGCAAGCATACAAATTAATATTGCAATGTGTGAAATTTAGTTTTTAAAGATCAAGACTCCTAAAATTCACTGAAAATCTGATATCATACTGTTACATATTGCTTTCTATTCCAAGTAATGTTTCCCTGACACACCATGTGCTCTTTGGGGAAGAGAAACACATCAAATGAAAAACTGAAATACAATGTCAATAAAATCTAAATTTTTTAAGGTGGGAGATTCTGGAACCACTACAGAAGTAAATGGAAGTTGTAGATGAAAACCAAGTGCACTATCCAGATGAAAGCATTTATGAGAAGTGCTTTCATTTAACTAAATATAGCATTAGGGTTTCTGAGCCAAATTATTTCTACATCAGTGTCTGTAAAGAGTGAAGTGTATGAGTTTAAGTGATCAGCCTGGAGCTCTTTGCTTTCCATCCATATTAAACTGCCAAATTGTGAAGACTTCAATTCCTCAGTGCTGTAAGAAAGTGGGTACCTTCCTCTATTTCTGTGATTATATCTTCCTGGTGTACGTCCTGTATGTTCATGGATCCAAATGATTCACCTACTATACAGCAATACATATAAACGAAGATTTACTCTTCATTGCATCTGTAAAATTTTCTAAATGTGATTTGGATAAAATCTGAAGCCTGAAACTGAGCAAATTTTATTGCAAACTAATTCAAAAACAGAGCACAAGGAGTGAAGAGAATGAAAGAAGGAAAGGAAAAAAAAAAAGAGGTTGTTCAGCTCTGTAGGACAGGAAGGATGAAAAAATTAATAATGTAGTGATGCAAGTGGCTGACAAGCCAAAAGAAGAAACTACAACTACAATTCTGCTCCACTGAATATCTGCTTAATATGGTTTGCATCACGTCTCAAGAGCTATTTTTGTTAGAGAATCTTGAGAGCAGGAAGAATGCTGGATACAGGTTTCACTTCATGCAGGCAAGTTTAAAGCAGCCAATTGCTGTAATATTTAACACAAAAACAAAATCAAAGGAAACCATAAGAAAAGAAAACAAAACAAAAAATACCAAAACCCCAACCCCCCCCAACAAGAACAGAAAAAAAGTAGGAAAGTAACAGTCCAGACCTTTTATGTTGAAATCTAGAAGTACTTGGATTGCTAAAAGGATAAACAAAGTTTTTTCTCTCAGGTACAGAGACATATTGCTAGAAAAATGGAATAATGAATTTGATTCAATTCAATAAGAAGTAGCACAAAATAAGTTTATATATTTTTTGTTGTTTTTCATTTTTATAAGCAGCAAACAGAAAATATCCTCCACTATTATGCTTTCAGATAATGCCCAATGTTTTAGTGTGCAATCTACATTACATTTCTAACATCTACCAACATCCCAAATAGGGAGATTTAAATTCTCCTAAACTTTGCAGGGTTAAAGTGTAGAGGTTTGGGTCGGCTCANGCAACTCCCCAATCTTATATACCCCTGATTACATGAAGGAATGGTGTGGAATACTTCCTTAGTTATAACCTGGTTACTAGGGAAGGCCCAGACCAAAACCAAGAAAACTAAACCACCACATAAAGTTACCAGTTCAAATAATCTTTTTGAATTTTCTCATTAGATTGTAAGAATTGGGAATATTCATGGCCTTACCCAGGTTGCCTGAATAATTTTCAACTGGATTCATAGAATGAGGTTCTAAATTAATGGAATTTAGAGTGGAAAACTCTCAATACTTACCCAGAAATTTAAATAATAGGTATACATGAAAGTTTCAGCAAATCTTGCACAATACAGCACTCAATATTCAGACATGTTAGAGTCCAGGTTATCTGTGTACAGAATTTACTTGTCTTGTTCATGTTTATACACTTCAAAATACTGTATAAAATGACATTAATCCACAGAACCATTAACTCATTTGAAATGGGCAGTACCTAATTAATGAGCAGTGGCTATTGTTTGTTGTTCCATATTTAGCCTCAGGGCTGTCCTACCAGATGCTAATCCAACCTTGTTCTTCAATAAAGTAATTTTCTTTGAAGTTTTACTTAGGCACTCATTCTTAAAGTACTCAGTCACCTCTATAACATTAACTATTTTCTCAGTATTCCTCTAAGTCAGACTTCCTCAGATTTTCAGGTGCAAAGGAGAGGTATAGTGGGATGTAGTAGGAGGACTTATGGGAAAGACTTACATGTTAAGGTGATTGTTCAATGATCCTCAAGATTTCATTGTGTACAACACAGATGCAATGGTAAAACCAAATTAGTCCACGCCAAAAATAGGCAAGGTTTTAGATTATCACCTTTTTCTGGAATCAGAATAAAATCTGAATTTAACTATCTAGTTCATATGCTTTTGATCTTTATTATACTCCCATGCCTTAAAATAGCAAGCATGTTTTGGCAAACAGTTTCCACCGTCATCTGACGGGTGTTGTAAAGCGTCCCACAAATGGATTCTTTTAGAAAAGAGCAATATTTCAGTGGAATGACTTATCTGAGAAAGCACAACAAACAGTTTGATTACAGGCACAAAATATGATGACATGTAACACAACCATCAAAAGCTGTAGTTAAGTATATGACGCATATTGAGGATTATGTGTCAGTACAGATCTACCTGGGCCCTCCAGCCTCATCTTATTCGCCTGACTCTTTTATGGAAAGTTTGTCTTTCCAATTAAAGTAATGGAAGTATGTTCTCTGTCTAATTAACCATATGCATAAGAATTCATCTTGGCATGGTTTCCATAAGGAAATTCAACAGAAATTGCATTGTCTCTATCTTTATGAAAAACAAGGTGTCACAAATAAATCTGTTTCCTGTTGCTCATAATGGATGTTTTTTTCCTGAGCTATCTCCTCTTTCCAATGGCAACCAAGAAAAATTAAATAAATGAAAAATGGCAACAAGGTTGTCTAATGTAAAATCTGTTTACAAAGAGGGATGTGACAACAGCATGTACTGTTTGAGCACCTACAGGAAACTTGCAAAAGAAAATATTCTTAGAATAATGTAAGTGCAAGCATGTGACCATGGATTGTTAGTCCTAATCAGCTGATATAAATAGTAATGGGACAGAATTAACTTTATGGAGCTCATGGGAGTGAAAAGCATGATAAGGAGCATGAGTAAGACAGAGGACTGTGTTTAAAATATGTTTGGTTGTAGGCTGTGGTAAGAACTGAAAGGATATAATTGTGAGTTTTAGCCCAGTAGATACTCACAACCTCCTGCTGCTAACATTGGGGCTGACCATGATACTACAACCACCATTTCCAGTCCCACCACCAAAATGTGCTGGAGAACCAGTTCTACAGAATGGTTTTCTTCAAGGGTTGATTGTGCATTTTGCTTTGAGAAGGCACTGGAAATTAAAAAGCAAAATATATGATCAGAATCCACAAATTCTTAATACCTTACTAAGGACCCTTGTTTCATTGAGGTGGCAAGCAGTAAAAAGTAAACACAGTTTTTCAGAAATGTTTTCCTAAATCTCAGCTTCTAAATTTCACCCAAATGTCACTTCAAGAACCCAAATGTTTTTTTGAATGCCTGCAAGAAAAATTCAGGCCATGAGTCTGTCCTTAATTCAGTGTTCTGCACTAGTCCCACAGGACTCATATTTTCAGAGTTCTTAGTACTGTATAGCACTTTCTGTGTTTATAAAGCACACTTCCAAGTTGCTGCAGCCTGGTTGCCATAGCTCAGCTCTACTGCATTTCCTATTTGAAATCATACTTAGATGATTAAAGTCATGTGCCTACCATCATATAAGAAAATTGTGGTAGATTCACTGAGGAAATTCTCTGGAGCAGCAATCAAATTTCTTAATACCAAAAGTGTCCAACATTTTAGTCTGATTTCCTAAGGGGACAAACCTGATGTGATGGCATCACTTCAATCTCTGTAACTGATTCTTTCTGTCAGTCCTCTTTCTCACAATAACTTTTGAACCCTTTGGCTAATATCAGCCAAACTGGACAGAGGAATAGAAATCTGAAAGATATTAAAGTACTGAAAACTGAGATGTA
Organism: Sclerurus mexicanus; assembly: GCA_013396755.1. Lineage (NCBI taxonomy): Eukaryota > Metazoa > Chordata > Aves > Passeriformes > Furnariidae > Sclerurus > Sclerurus mexicanus. The sequence continues at coordinate 71,770 of VWZF01007028.1, read as the reverse complement.
CAAAAATACAGCCTAAGAATTACGTGCAACTGCTGAAAAGTATCACATTCTGCCTGGCCAATTCAGCTGCTGAGAGGCAGATGACCAGTTACCTCTTTCATGGCAGGACCTGTAGTGCCTCTTGTAAAAAGGACAGGCCAAAAAGGAATAGAACTATGGGAAATTCTAGGGAAGGGTTTGGGAAGGAAGTAGGTGACCTTTGGCAAGTAGGAAGCATGAGGCAGAAACAAGGAAGGTCTTGTGGAGGAGCGGATGAAAGTTCTACCTCACCTTCTTAAGGAGAAATCTTTATTAGCTTGTCACATCTTTTAACTCATAAGAATGTAGTTCTAGAATGAGTGGCCAGACAGAGGCAATAGGACAGGAGGAAGATCTTAGTGAGGAAGAAAGCTCACCTGTTTTCAGAAATCACAAATCTCACCTATCTATTCTTTCCACAGATGTCCTATGCACAGGAAGATGAAAGGAACAGATTTTGTGCTTCATTGCACATCAGGAAATTTTCACCTCAAACAGGACTTTCCCCAGGTGGATTTTTGACAATTAAGAGTATGTCCAACAAGCTTGAAATCTGTTCATTGAAGCCTTCATGGTATCTCTTTCTTCTTTGTTTTTCTTCAGGTCCACAAAGGTGGCAGCTCACTTTACAACTTTAAATTAATTCTGTTTACAAGAACTCACTATCACTAATTCACTGCAAAGAAAAAAAAAAACAACAAAAAACCCAAAAACTTTATTAATTTATCTGATTATATTTTTTTTTCTTTCTAGTCTCCAACCTTGTTTACTATTCACTTTTCAGCTTTTGAGGTGGAATCAAAATACTATAAAATACTACAGTCTGCAGTGTTCCATGAGCCTGATCCATAGGATACATCCATTTTCAGGAACAGATAGGGAACTCATGTACGTAATTCTGTCATTAAGTAATTACCAGGGAGGGACTGAATTAAAGTGACTCAGACAGTTTGCTAAGGCCATATCCCTGCCAAATGCACAGCCTCTATTACAACATGCAGCTGTGAAAAGAAAATGCTTGCATTATTATGATTGTAACTATGAGTTTTCTGGGAACAAAACACATTATCTTTTCTCTAGCTTGCCTGTAATAAGAGATATTTGAGCTGTTTTGGCCAAAACATTTCAACAATGTTTTACTATGGTCTGGCTATGTGTGCAGTCCATGCACAAAACACCATATGTACATAAAATTATTTAGTCCACAGAATTATGGGCTTATAAAGTTGTAAACAACTGTAAAAAAAAAAAAAAAGGTTTTAACATGAATGATGTTAATTGACCATTTAGCAGGTAACTAAGCTGTTCTGACCAATAATATCAGCTTGTTAGAAAATCTAGCAATATTTGTTGTTGGCAAATGTGTTTTTGTGTGGCAGAACTATTGCAAAGCAATAGAGTACTGTGTTAGCCATTAGAAAACATTCCAGCATTTAATAAACTTAGGTTTAACACAATACATAGTACTTTAGGTTTGCATCTTCAAAGTCATTCAAGAAAGGTTATTGTGCCTTTTTAAGGATTTTAGCCATATTTAATTGCATTTTTGCTTGTTTTTCCTCTTGGAGTGCTTAACAAAAGAAGAGTGCCTCTAACTACAATACAAAACAAGCACAAGAGCTAATTGAAGATTTCTCATTTTATTAACTGTGTCATGATGCTTTGGGCACTTTCCTGTTTCAAGTACTTTGTGAACATTAACACCTAATGGAACTCTGAGCAACAGATGAACTAGAAGTGACATGTGTCAATGAGTCAGCTTGCTTCAACATGAATGCAATTTTCAACATCCTGGAAATCTGAGACATTCAGCTAGACTTGTCAGTATGTCACAGGACCTAAGAGAGACCTACATTTTTTGGAGTGCAGCTGGAGGCATGTACATAAACCCCTAGTGCATCTAAAATGGCAAATGACATGAGACAATTATGTTTAAGTACCCATATCGTGTCAAGCAATAAAGTTAAATTATCTCATATCCTGAGCAACAACAGCTCCTTTCAGAAATGGAGTTCAGCTAACTCTAGAAACATCTGCTGATTTATACTGGTGGTCTAAGGATCTGAACTAGTTTTTTGGAAGGTGTGATATTCTGCTCTGATAACAAAACCTGTGGAAGAGAGACTGAAAGTGTGAGGAAGAGAAATTTTAATGACACAATTTTTATGATGATTTTTTGACAATGTCTCAGAATGAAAGTCACCTACTGAACTCCACCCCAACAGTGTACAACAGTGAAGCCTCTATAAAAATGTCATGACACACACTATACATCAGACACACCATTTCTCCAAGTATTTCACTGGAGTTAACACTTATGGAACTCTACTAGCAACAGATAAACTAGTTTTGTGAGCTGTTTTGCAAATAGAATGGAACCTGTCAAATTCTAGCTAAACACATTGTCTTTCAGTAACCTCTGTCCAAAAAGACTCTATTCCCCTTATTTGTACCTTCTCAGAGCTATTTAGTGGCAGTTTATCAAATGGAAAAAAAAAAGGGAATTAATATAACTTTGAGCAGGACTCAATTTTAGATGCAGATTTCAAATGAGAACTTGCCTTGGATAGTGACTTGCATTTGAATTCCACCCTCAACAAGAGATACTTGAGTGGATTGAACTCTTCTCATGCTGAACAGTAGCCACAGAAAGAAACTCATGACATTCCAGAAACAGAGGGCAACAGTTCCCAAGGTCTGGGACAAGAAGATGAATAATGTCTGAACAGAGGCATCAGACTCCAGAGAATCTGTACTTCGCAAATGTGATGCTAAGTGTCACGCTGCAGTGACCTCTGTGGTTGGATTGGAAAGAGTGAATCACCAGAGATGGTCCATCATCACACCTCTCTTTGAAAGTCTGCCAAACCTTTGTGCAGGACACTAATATGACTAATAGCAATCATCATAAGAAAGTATGCCATCACATTGTACAGCCTGCCAAAGGGTAAACACAGTTTCAAAGAGTGCCATTTTTTTCCCTCCAGACATGCTGCAGACTATACTCTATTTAAAGAGTGTGAGGATAACTTTGGGGACATAGCTTTGGAAAAGATCACGGCTGTCACACACGCTGATTAACAAGTGCAAGCTTCATTTGCATTCAAACTTGGCTTTTCAAGTGGCTGTCACATAAGCTTGGGTGTAGCACATTGTCTGCATTTGTTGTTTTCCAAGCGGGTGGAAATTATTGTGAGTTTTCTGCAGGTCAACTGGGACATGCAATCTTTTTGCACGATGTGCAACATAATATAACATATATAAATAAATATAAGCTTCTTTCTGCTCGTCATCTGAAATTAAAATGTTCCTTCTATTTACTAGGAATCTTCTTATTTGTTCTGGGTATCTGTTGATATTTATGGAATCAATATGTAACTTGGTAGCAGTGTACTTAATCATAATCAGGCTGAGTGCAGTGTTTAGCTGAACATATAAAATGTACTATAATGACTTTAAAATGTTTAATTTAAGAATCTCTGCTTCTCTGCATATGAATCAGAGACCTGTGTTTAATTATTGATAGCAATTAGAGCACAGAAGCAGACAAACAGCATCTGGTGACAGGAATAATTTCACTGCCTAGCCCGTATCCAGAGTCTCCTTTGGAACCATGGCAAATGCATCACTGATTGATTCCCTGAAATGTATGAATTCAGATTGCAGTTTCTAAACAACCCTTCGGAACCTGTCTCTCATTTTAGAAGTCCTCCTAGATTTAGACATCCGTGTGTGGAACAGATGTGGCACAGGGGTATGGTTGGTCAGATTTCTTAATGTAATCAGAATCTGAAAATTATACCTAACTGTTTCTCTGTTTTCATTTATGCTGTCTTGTGAATGCTAAAGCCTGAATTATGTATTGGAATTTGAGTCCCAAAGTCAGGGGATGAAAGCAGAGAACTGTTCTAGTAAATGCCAAATGTGAATTTTTAAGTGTAGATTGCCAAATGCTTCAAACTAAGTTACTAAGAGAAAAGGGTTTAATTCTGTACATACTGAAACCTAAAGAAACCTCTCAAAGAACTTGCATCATAGTTACATTTCCTATGATTCATAGGGTTGCATTGCCTCTCACAAGTCAAAAACCTGAAAACTTGCTACATTTTTGAAAATGTCACAGAACCAGAAAACTTCAAATAATTAAATACAGATATAATTCACCTGTATTGGATAGAGTAAATTGAAGAAGTGTCTATCAAAATGTGGTGAAGGTTTGTCAATCCTCAAAATATTTTTGAGAAGACACAGACCTTCTGGCACAAACAAAAAGTGTGTTTTGTGTTTTGAGCCGCTAGTAGAAATATACCTTGAGTAGTCATGGGCCACAGGACATTGCCTGCTGACAAGAATCAGAGAATAAATCTTTTATTTTCCTTTGCTTTCACATGTGGGTTTTGGTTTATTAAACTGCATTTACTTAGACTCATGTACCTTTTTCCAACTTATTTTCTCCCCCTCTGTCCAGCTGAGGAGGGGAATGATGGAGTGGCTTAATGGGCTGAGCCAAACTTTTAGAGAAATACTTGATAAAAATCTGCTATGTCTTTCCAGGACAGTCTACCTTCCCACCATAATGAGTCTGCATTATACAGAAGCACTCATCAGGTAAGAATTTTCATCACACCGGAGCCATCTTGAGAGTCTAGACAAGGGTTTGAAGTGCCTGTGAAAACTCATAGAAAACCAGGGGTAGAGCTTAGACAGAGGTGTTTCTTCTCATACAGACTGAGACATAGTGTCACTTTTACTGGTTTACTAATTGTTCTGCTTAATCTTCCTGCACGCTGTCTTAGAGGTCAGGTTTTGAGAAGCTATTATTCTACAATACTCTGCTTCATAGGCAAACAGGTAGAAAGGAAAAATAGAGACATTACTTTCACTAAGACTGTGCAGAAAGCAAGGAGCAGTTTAGGATTATTTGCTCCAGTAAACAAAGTGAAAACAGGTAAGGAATCATGACTCATGGGCTGGCACTGCCTTGCAGTCAGAGCTAAGAAAATTATTAGTCCGACTCAAAAAATAAAAATATTAGTGTAACATCAAAAAGATGATCAAAGGGCTGGATGAGCACTTCTATGAAGACAGCCTGAGAGAGTAGGGGTTGTTCAGCCTGGAGAAGAGGAGGCTCCAGGAGTTCTTCTAATAGTCTTCCAGTACCTAAAAGGGATACAAAAAGGTGGGGAGGTACTGTTTGCAAGGGCATATAGTGATAGGTTAAGGGTTAGTGACTTCAAACTGACAGAAGGTATGTTTAGATTAGATACTAAGAAAAAATTCTTCCCTGTGAAGGTGGTGAGGCACAGGTTGCCCAGAGAAGCTGTGGCTGCCCCAACCCTGAAAGTGTCCAAGGCATGGTTGGATGGAGCCTGGGGCAACCTGGGATAGTGGAAGGTGTCCCTCTTCATGGCAGGGGTTAGAATGGGATGATCTTTATGGCACCTTCCAACTCAAGTAATTTTATGATTCTATGAAATGTGTATTGTTCCTGCTGAAATCAAGGCTGTTCTGCTTTCCTGAAAGAAATATAAATGAAACAACTACTCTCATTCTGAAGTCATTGCTTTTCACTCCTGTGGGGAGAGAGAAGCTGAAGTTATCCTTACAACATCATGAGAATTAAAATTACGCACTCTAAAGGTCCCATTTATGTGATGGCATCAGCAATGATGTGATCATCAGTAATGGAGTTCTCCCTGGAGCCACAAAACTGAGGTGTCCTGAGGCTCTGTATAGGGTTTAAACAAGAACAAATTTTTTTGCATATTTTAATGACTCACAGGAGGCAGAGGAAAATGAAAGAACATTCATCAGTCAAGATAAAGAGATACAACTTTGCTGATTTAGGTGGTAAAGCAGTGCTGTGACAGATAAATATGTAGTTCACAAAAATTGATAAATGGGTTTCTTTAGGAGGTTAAAAATGCATAGACATTGAAAGAACTTAAAGAAATGGTGCCAGACAGGTGAACATTTGAGATAATGTGCTTTTTAATATTTAGTAATATATAACTACAAAACAAAGTTACCTGTCTAAAATGTATGATAATTTCCTCACTGAGCAATCCTGTGCTTTACACTCCTTTCTCTTTTGTGTACGTGTGAGGGTTATAGGGCATAAAGAAGAGTCATTTCACGCAAATAACCTAGGGCTAGATATAGGGACAAAAGTGATGGTATTTCTGGGTTGAGGGGACAGAAAGAAAAAAATTATGTGTGAATAAACACAAAAATGGAGAAATGTTCCCTGGGAAATGAAATTTGTGCAACTCTTCTTTTGTATTTAAAGTGTAGGACAAGTGAATTCCAATATTCTGTACAATTTAGACCTTATGACATTTTAAAAGAAATGTATCAAAGTACAACAAACATATTTAAAAAAAAAAAAGGTGAATGTACTCATATTGTGCTATATCCTGCAGTAGCATGGATAAACTATGGGATCTCTTATGCTACATTCAATGAAAAACACTTAATTCTTTTTAAACAATTAATTAAAATTTGAATCTGTACTCATGTTAGTTTCACATATAATAAATATTTTTTTGTAGAGTGCATAGGTTATTTTCTGAGTGCCTTTATTTGAAAAATTCACTTTTCAGACGAAGGTCATGATGAAGTGATTTGCATAATTACTACAACATGTTTTATTGAAATGTTACTTTGTTTAATAACCCTTCTGTTCATATAATAATTTTCACTGGGACAAATTTACCCTGCCCTAAATAGCTCCTAAAACCAGCTCCTTCTTATAATAGAATATAAGCAAATAGTGTGTCTTCAGTTGAAAAAAATTGCCAGCCATGCAGTATCCATGTTTTCAGGACTGGATTTTCACACTGGGCTGTGACACAGAAGATAGTGAAGTTGTTCACTGAAACTTTTTTACGTTTTTTTTTTTTTTTTTTTTTTGAGTTCATGAACATGATTCTTTCTGTACCTCCTGCTCAAGAGATGTGTTTCTTGGGATCTTCACCCCCTCTTGAAAGTCACCCTTGGTCCAAGCTCTGGGTTTCTTTTACTTAACAATTTAAAGATCCATGATGCACGCTTAGACTTTTGGAACTCCCTTGTGAAGGTCTGGATGCTGTCCCCATATAGCTACACTTCTTTCTTACATTGCTGAGGACCACAAAAAAAATGAAAGGGAAGTGCTGCTGGGAAGCTTCCCTCACTTTCTATGATTCATAACAGGTAATCTATTATTTCTCTTCCATGACTAACTGGTCTTACCTATTCCACTTTCTCCCACCTTTACATCTCCTCTCCCTTCACATCCATTTCTACTTTGTGCCACTCCTTTAAACCACAAATACATTATTGTAACTTGGATTGCTTCCTCTCTACCTTGTCAAATCAGTCTTCTGTGCACAAGTTTTTGCTTTCTCTGCTTTCTTTCCTACGTTTTTCCCCTATTGCATTTCCCAGAAATAAAATGCAGAATGGATTTTAGCAGTGCACCAACAGTTGTTCTCTGATAACGTTTTTTTTTATTCTTTCCTTAAAGAAGTGTGGAATATGTAGAGCTGAAGCATGTCCTGCCTGCCTGCCTGCCTACAATAAAGGACAAATCACACGTCTTATTAAACCACCTGGAACACAGAATTGACAGATTAGACCTTCTTCTTCCCACACATAGTAATAATAAGCTTTTAGCAAAAAGAGTTTTTAAAATATGTATCCAAACCATATCTCTGAAGGACTGTACAGACTGTCAAACTGTGGTGCATTGGGAAGGAGGCAGAAGGAGCCACTGGACAGTTAAAAGTAGTTAAAACACCAAATTTTATGAACTATTTTACATACACAGAGGCACACATATTAAAATCCTGTATTATGTATATTCATGCACATGTATACATTCATATGTATAAATGTTTGGAAAAAGTATATATATATATGTCCTATAGAGTACTTTGACTTTTGAGAGAACTTTGCTTCAGGAGCCCTTTTCCTGAAATCTTAACTTTTTTTGTGTCACTACCAAAGGAAGCAAGTTTAAAAACAATCCTGCCAGTCACCCAGACTGTGAAATACTTCCAAAGATCCCAGAAGACAGAAATTCTTCAGCCTAACTTTAGGAATTCTATTCTCCACTGTGCTACTATATAAAATTAATCACAAAACACTGCTTTTTCCATAGTGACATTGCCAGTATTGAAAAAGGGACTTTTAGAAAGAAAGATGAAAGCAAAGGGCTCTCCACATCCATCTGTAGTTTAGGAGGTTCACAGAAGTGTGAAGTGACCAATTCATCTCCATGAAATGTTCCCAGCTGAATGAGAAAATGGCATGGAGATGAATTTAGTCTGAAGAGGCAGCTTTTAAATGAACCGCTTCAGTCACCTGATCTGGTTCTATTTTTGATGCTTCAGAGGCACCAGTGCTTGTGTTCCTGGGATGAGCACCTTGAATTTGCCTTCTTCACTCTGCCCCAATCTGAATTTGTGATCTTTCATGGGTGAGGTTTTAGTCCAGAGAAGTGGGTTTTCTCCTCTGCCTGGGAGAAACATATATGAAAATAAAAGGAAGACTCAAACCCCTTTCAGAGGTGAAAGATGTTCAAGAGTCACCTGGAATTTTGTACTGGGGGGGAGTGAAAATGTCTTCAGAAACCAAGGAATTACCAAGCTCATGGCTCCTGGAAGAGTTGAAACCACCAAGAATTTTGCATAAAGTGACAGATTCATATTGATGCCCCTAAGATGCTCAATGTCCCACTACGTTCTTTTTTCCTTCTCCCTGCTCCCTCTTCCAATCTGAGGCCATAAATCTCTTTGTTTTTCTCAAATATTCTTATACTCCTGCTCATCCAGCACACTCCCATGCTGAGTTTCTGCAGAGCTATCTGCAATACTCCTAATATATTCTCACCACAAACACATGCTATCCAGAATCAATCACAGAAATAAGTCATTCCTCCAGCATTTATGCTAGAAGGAGACATTGAAATCATCACCCGTGACCCTACAGGGTCCAAACTAGGTCTATTCATGCCAGAAATCTCAAATTTAAACTGACTCTTAGACAGAAATTCTGCTTTGGGGAGCTTCTTTCTGTTCAGTATATTGAATATCTGAGCCAAATTATCAAAAAAGCTTTTCTTCCAAACAGTATTTTCAAGGTTCCTGACAGAAATTAATACTTGTTTCTGCACTCTGCCTTGGTTTAAAATTGAGTATAGAAAACAATCAGGTCATTGTTTTAAGCTCCAAGGTAATTAGAAAAAAATGCTAGAGTTTGCTAAAATAAAGAAGAAATGTTATATTCATAAAGGGCAAAGCTATCTCAGGAACTTCTTGTACAAGTAACTGCAAAATCTGAACCAGAAGTCACCCTTTACCAATGTAAAGGAACACAGAATTTTAGAAGTGCAAAATAGCTTTTCAGCTCCAGCCTGAACAGGGTTAGTTTACTTCAGTATCATCTGTTTGGAGATATCCAGGCCTGGGTACAAAGCAGAGAAGTTAAGACAGGACAGCAAGTACATCTACTTTGAGACACTGAATTTCAAACAAAATGTTGAACAGCTGAAGGGAGTCAAAAGGAAAACAAGCAAAATTTGAGAAAACATTTGCTAGGAGACTGAACAGCTTGCAGTTGCTTTGCTGGAAGAGTAACAGCAGAGTGATCCGATAGCAATTCTCAACTATGTAGAGTGCTGCAAAAATGAAAGAAATTATTTATTCACAGTGTCAGAGATCATATTTTTGAAATCTTGGCAATGATTAGCTAGAAGTAAGTGATACCTTCCTGACTAGAGACCTCTGGAAATAGATTACACAAAAAGCAACAAGACTTGTGTAAAATCCTACTTGTGTAAAATTGATGAACTAGATAATAAATTAAGATTTGTTCTTTCTCTCCTTTAAATGCATAACACAGGGATGGAAAAGAAAAACACCACAGTAAAGCGAAAAATTGCATAAAAGCAGAAGGGAAGTGGATGTTCAAAGTATGTACAGTTCATACATTTCCAAATTCAAAGCTACAATCTAGGAGAAAGAATAGAGTCATTACTCCAAAATGAGGTGAGAGGGGAAGTTTGGGTACCCCTGTTACCTGCACTGCAGCTTGTGTACTGCAAAAAGTGAAAAAAACGTGTCCTATAGGCAGGCACCAGAAATGTGAAGGAATGACAGTTGCAGCATGGTCTTGTTACATCTAGATTTTCTACATGTGCTTCTTGTGCAAAAGAAAACCACCTGTTAGTCAGCAATTTTCACGTGCTCTATGGGACCAACATCCCTTTCGTCTCCACGTGAATGGTACTGCCAGCTGCAGTAAGTGTGTCACAGCTAATTATGTTACAGATACTGTCAAATACCAATATTAGAAAGGCAAAAGGTGGGAAGTGTTGTTCTGTTTCAATTTTTTCTTCTTGTGCTTTGAGTGGTATTTCTGTATATCAATGCAAGACCTACTCTTGCTGAGTTTTCTTTTGATACAGGCAGAACTTGAATATCTTCAACAACAGAGAGGAGAAACAAGCATCTGTGGACTCTTTTTAGCATTCAAAAGAACAGAAGAACATACTTAATGAGGATTAACCTCTAGAAAGAAGGCTGAATGTAGGAGTAGGTTTACCTTGAAAACAGCTAACAGGGAACAGCTACTATGGACAATAAACTGCAGAGGTTCTGGTCACCTTGTGATTAGATGGTGCGTTCAGTTTGTACTTAAGCCAGACATCAGTTTGACACTGGTTTTGAAATAGAGATAAAATAGTCACAGTGGATTCACTGAAGGAGAACTTACTGAATGTAAGGGCAGAAAGGGCAACTGCAAGGAAGTAAAGCAGTAACTAAACTGAGAATCAGCATTATCCCAAAATGGAACTCAAAATACATTCTATACATAACAAAAAACTATCCCGGGATAGGTGGATCCATCTCCCAGTGCAACAGAAGTTTTATGCTGGATTCAAGAACCTTCCTTTTTATAAAGATAGCATGCTTTCCTGTGAAAACTGTTGTGCCCCTTGAGAAAAACTCTTCTTTGAAAACATCTGATTGGGAGTTCTGACTGCAAGCTCCATGTTACACCTTATGCCTACAGCAAACAGGTTCAAAGCTGTATTAAAAGGATATTGAAACATCCAGTCCACTGATATGGAAGTGTGAGAAGAACTGTGAGCAGCTCTAAAAGGCCAAACTAACAACTAAACATCTGTGAAACATTTCTAATCAAGAGGAATGAGAGTGAGACTATTGGTTTTAAAATCAGTCTTTTTGTCAGTCACAGGCGCATTTAGACTTGGGTGTTAGTACCCTTTGATCCAGAAAGGTGCCAGAGTATGAAAAAGGCACTGAAGTTAAAGGAACATGTAATCTAACTTTGGAATCTGAAATTATGTGCTTATCTAAGCCATCTGTCTAGTGTGTTCAGAAATACTTCTGAAAGGTCTGTCACTGTTGAGAAAAGAGCTCATTGTCCTCTCTGAGAGAATCCTTTTCTCTGTTTACTGCACTGGAAACTCCAATAATGACTAATTTACACTAAACAGCTCCTTTGACAGATAAAATTAAATTAATCACACATAAATAAAGTTACCATTGCCAGGAAAAAATTCTGTGTGTAATCAGTGATCAACATTTAGAACCCTAGGGACCCTAGCCGGAGTCCTTACTGTTCTCCTTGGCAGGCTGGATGGTCACCAAGTTTAAAAAGAAAAAAAAAAAGGAAAAAAAAAAAGACAAACCTATCAGAGTTTAAAACAAATTGCTAAACTTCTTGACTTGAAGACTTGAAAAGTCTAACAGCAGTAGCAGACAGCAGAATAGTTGACTGAAAGGTGTAATATTGAGATCTGGTTAAAAAGTCTGTAACCAAAGTCTGTTACTCTGACACAAAAAAAGGTCTTTTCCCACAAAAGGATGGTCAGAAATGTTTTCATTGGAGAAGAATAAAAAAACCCCAAAAACTACTTCTAGTGGTAGTAGCATACTGCAAAGTGGTAATGGAAATCCAAGATGTGTTAATTGCTGGTCAAGATGCAGTTTCATGATAAATGTTCTTGTTTAAGTTGCAATCACTACTCATAAAGGATTATTTCATATCACAAACCTCTAAAAGAAAAGCTGATTTTTTTCTCCCTGATAGTTTCAAAGATCCAGTTGGTATAAATTCTCCAATAACCATTGCACTTGGTGCATCTGCACGCAACAGCTAAGGGACCAGTGGCTGAGGGGCATTGGAAAAAGAATTACCCTTGAGTACTCTGTAATTTCAACCAAATGTGAGTTTAATAAGGTAATTTTTATATCTAGATACCTAAAATGCAGCTAAAATATTAACTCCTTTGTAGATGTACTTCTGTAGTCTAAGAAGGCAGTAAACAGACATGCATTTTTGGAACTAATTTTTTATCTGTATTGAACAAGAAAATTTTATGTATCTAATTTTCAGGGGAGACCTGTGACTTTGGGTGATGGCACTGACACTCAGTATCAAAAAAAGAAAAAAAGTATTTTTCTGAGTATCATATATGAGATATCTTGGATTTGAAAACTCTGAATCCCACACCACAGTTACAAGTAAAAGCAAAATTACTGAAGTCATCCTTTCTGAAAAGGAGGAAACATAATATCACATAGCTCATAAATTATAAATGACCCCTCCTTGCGTGCACACCGTGGCGCAAGCACACCTCTAATATACGTACTTCTTAAAATATACAGACATTAAGAAAAATCAGTCCGAAATAGCAGGTGTAAATCAGTCAGCTTTGCAAGCAGGCTATGCAGGGGTAGTAGGAATAAATTGTTTATAAGGGACACAGACTATCACCTTTTGCAACACTGGCATTACCATTTAAATGGTCCTTGACAAGGATCTTATTTTGTTCCATTTTACATTCATGCTCAGCAAACAAATGCTGAACATTCATTAAACAAACCTACTATAACAAACGGAAGAGCAACTTCAGGAATGTTATCGCACTCCGTGTTCTGAGTGTGATAAATAATTAAAAACCTGTTGGCACACTGGTGTGTGTTTTTATGTTTTATGTATGTATAAGACAGAAGGCAGGGAAACTGTCTTTTCCTATAAATACTTGTCACTCTTAGATTTGGTAAACCAAAGGCTGTAGTCTTCTTTGCAGTTAATCAGCATTGTTCTATTGAAATCAATAGAACTCCACTGATTTCAGTAGGACAATACTGATTTACACCACTGGAATAAATATTTCTAACAATTTAATTCCAAAGGAAAGGAAGAGATGGCTGACTTTTAATTAAACTGAACTTTATTTCTGATTGAACACTATGTGAAAGTAAAAAAGTGCAGTAAGATTCAAAACAGAAAATTTTATCAAGTTTTGTGCTAGGTAAGATTAAAATGGCATTAGTTTTACCGTATATGATTCATATAGATAGTGTGAAAAGAAAATAAAAGACTAAGAAAAAAGCTTTTGCACTCAAATACCAGTTTTCCCTGTGTCCTTAGAAGGAGAATGCAAGTGCACAAAGACAAGCATAAAATCTTAGTTGCTTTAGTAATTTTACAGTATTATAAGTTGAAAAAGATTTCTGTGTTTCCATTGGGAAACAGCCGTAAGGAAGCCCTTTTGCTTGTAGGGGGTTTTTCACCCTGATTCAGGCTATTAGTTGAATTCACAAATTGTTTGAGTTAATCTGGATGTAAAGGTTGGTAAGACATGTTTCAACTGATAAACAAGACACAGTTTTACGACAAATTAAATCTGATTTAAAGCCTATAGGAGCTTCAAGTACTCACTTGTTTATGTTCTTCTGAAACTTGTACCCTGTCAAGCTAATAATATATTCTCATTTTTATTATGAGCTGAAGATAAGATTTCCCCTGCACTGTTAGTTAGCCTCTTACTCTCAGGGACTGTGGGGTGTGTAGGACTTTGTGCTGTCTTTCCCTGACTTTCAGTTGAAGAAGAAATGCCACTGGACAAATTATATGGAATGCAATTATTAGAAGCTGAAGGGCAAGTTCCTCAAAGTGGAACAGTTTGGTTGGTTGGATTTGCTTTTTAATTTCCTTTTATTCAATACAGGAGACACTATGAGGTGCTGGAGTGTGTGCAGGGAGGGAACGGGGCTGGGGAAGGGGCTGGAGCAGCAGGAGGGGCTGAGGGAGCTGGGGGTGCTCAGCCTGGAGAAAAGGAGGCTCAGGGGGGACCTTCTGGCTCTGCAACTCCCTGACAGGAGGGGGAGCCGGGTTGGGTCAGACTCTGCTCCCAGGGAACAGGGACAGGAGGAGAGGGAATGACCTCAATTTGCAGCAGGTGTGATTTAGATTGGATATTAGAAAAAACGTCTTCATAAGAAGTGTAGCAAAGCATTGGAACAGACTTCCTGGGGCAGTGCTGGGGACACCAGCCCTGGAAGTGTTCAAAACACATGTGGATATGGCACCTGAGGACATGGTTTAGTGGTGAATGTGGTGTTGGTGTTGGGTTGAAGGTTCCAACCATAACAATTCCCTATTTTCATGATTCTATGATTCAATAAAGAGTTGTATGGCATTTTCTGTGAGCCTGTAAACTGTTATCTTTTGCTTTTAAATCATTTAATGACAGAGTTAAGATTCTCTTCTGTCTAAAAGTTACAAGGTAAATACTCTTGCACTTAAAAATCATCCTATATGTATGTGTATTCAGGGGGGTACACAGTGTATATCTAAATGTACAAAAAGTACTTTTTTCCTTGCTTTTCCACTTGAATAATCAGGAAACGCAAGTTTCAGGGAGTCTCAGAGTTTACCTGGAGCAACTTAAATTTAAACTGAACTAACTAAATTTACATCTCTGCATCAAGGAAAGGCAATCATCTTGCTTTCATGTGCTATATCTCAGCACCACTGCTCACCCAGCTGCTCACTTGCTCCTTCTGCTCTGTGTTAGGGGAGGAAAAGTATAGCTGAAAAGCTCATGAGTCATTTATTGGACTTATAGATGAGGAGTCTAAGTTCCTCTTCCTGGTTAAATGAGGGTGGCCAGTTCACCTGTGTCAAAATCACTGTTATAAGTGAGGTGAATCAGTCTGGCAGTACCACTCAATACCAAACCAGACTTCGCCCAGCTACTTGTACTCATTGGCAAAACACCTTCTTATAAAGGCAGGGAGACTATTTACCACTTACTGTCACAGACAAAACAGATTCTACTTGGGGAAAATATGTTGCTATGTTTTAGATACAAGTAAAGCCCTTATTGGGGCTTCCCATTTTATTGTCAGTTAAAATATATTTAAGTAGGGAGAAATCTCAAATTCTTAGAGTCCAATCCTGCAATCTCCCCACTTCCAAAACCTGTACATAGACACCTATTTAAAAGCCATTTAAACAAAAGTTAAAGCCATTTAAACAAAAACAGGTAAAAAAATTAGTAATCTGTGAGAGCACACACTGTTGTTTTATTCATAGTCACCAGAAGGGAACATTACAGTTAATCTGACAGTCTGTTGAACTGTATGAATAAGCAGTTATATCTGAAATAAATGTTTGTTGTGTAACTCTTTTTAACAGGCAATGAGTATTACCAGAAAAGTCTGTTTCGTCCAAGTCTCTCTTTGACAGAATCATTTATTAGATGCAAAACTGCTGCCTGCAGGTTAATATGCATGCAAAGCAAATAAAATAATTGCCTATTGTCAAATCACAGCAACATGAAAGGATCTGGAAATGTAAAAACAGGCTAAGAAAAATGGATAAACGACCAAAACTATGAGATTTTCTGGAGTTCAGGTGCTCAGGAGAACAGGGAAACATAAACTCTTTACAACCCTGAAGGTATTTAAGAAACTTTCAGAATTGTCTTTCAAGGATGCTCAAATTAAACAGCTAGAAAGAACACTAGCCTCTGTGTAAGATAAAGGGTATTTAAATGTAAAAACCTCATGATTAAACCTGTGAAGAGTAGGAAGAAGGAGGATGAGGGGATCACCCATGTCTGGTTAACATTATTTGAAAATGCTAAACATCTTTAAAAACCATGAAGGCCCACTGATACCAAGTAAGGTCAGTGACCCTGATTGAGACTTGACTGACAAATGAGATAACTGCTAATTTTCCCATCAAAATCACTTTAGTGCCACTTTTTTTCCCCAAATTAATGGCTCTGTACTCATGGCTCTGCCATGTACAAGCTGTGTTTATGCTTCAGGGATATAAGCTAAAAATTGTCACCACACCAGCATGGTTTTAATCTGTTCCAGTTAGTGCTTTTATAACCAGTGCTCGAGAAATTTGCAAAAGAGAAAGGGACTGGGATTTTTCTCAGTAGTTACTCAGTTACTCAGTAGTTACATGGATAAAGATTTTTATTCTGGGGATAAGGCAGTCAGATAGGGAACTTAGTCACATGAATGCAATCTGTGTTCCTTTGTAAGGTCCTTGGCTCATTGACACAGTTAATGATCAAGGACAACAGAACAAGTGGCAATACTGGTGAAAAGGATTGTGGGGAATAATCTTACCCATTTCTCAATTCAGTTTTATTTCTGAACACACAACTGATACAGCTGAGGAACCTTACATATTCATATATAAGATACTATAATATTTATATATATATAAGAGACTATGATAAGAGTTGAACTATTTATAGCAGCCTGATATCAGTGGTTAGGGGAAGTTCACCATGCTGATTGCAATTCCTCTACAAGATTAGAATACCATGTGAGATTTGGTTAGTGATCTAATCTGTATTACAACAACTTCAGAATTTTTAAAAATTGTATGTAGTTCTTCTGGTTTTCATCTCTGCTGAAATAAATTCTGCCCTTGAAAGCTGTGGTTGTCACATGACTAGTGATCTTAAGTTTATGTATTACCCCTCAGCCTTCAATGCTTAGCTGAAGCTAGGCCATGTTTGGCTCTTGAAAGGCTTGTTTGTGAAATGCTGCAATTCTCCTGTGTCAGAGGAAGAGGACTACTATTTTGGGGACACAGGAAATCAGCACAATTGCAGTATTAAAACTCAAACATAAATTCATATCACTCCTTAGAGAGGGGTGGGAGACCAAACAGTAGAAAATGAGAGGGTGAACTGTGAAATGACAAGCACAGTGTCAGAGAGGAAGGAGCATCATAGCATGTGGGAGAGGATGAATGCAAGAAAGTGAGAAACAAGGTTGGACCTTGGGAATGGCATTTGGGTGTGCATGACAGATTGAGCAAAAACAGAATTTTGCAGGGTACATTCTTTTATTTGCTCAGTGTGCTTGGATCTAGAGTGAAGAGCACTGCTCTTTAGAGTATTTCAGTTACTGCATCTACTACCCTCCTGACCCAAGATCCTTTCGAAATAATGACTAACATTTTCTCCCCATATTCATATAACTGAGCAGCTTAGCTTAAATCTTCAAAAATAAGAGCTTCCAAAAAATGCCTGTCTAGATGAGATGAAAAAACCAAGAAATAAATGTTCCCATGTTTAGATCTCACTCCTACCTTAGGATGCCTTGTCCCCTGCACATGGGGCACTTCATGTATCAGATGCTGAGACTGATCTGTCATCTACAAAGGTGGAATGCATCTAGTGCAGAGTCACATAAGAAAAGACCAGAGCTGCTACTCCTTAAACTGCAGGTGCTTGAGGTAGGAGCTGGTGAATTTTGTGGTGAATTTTGATAGCCTCCTTTAGCTGCAGCCTTCCCCTCGCCAGAACAACTTCCTCATCTCCACACCAGTCAGCTTTCCTTTCTCTTACACAGACTATATAAAAGCAGGTCCATGAAAAAGCCTGGAAAGCAGGTCTGAGAGGGAAAAATGGAGAAAACAGCAACATGAAGAAGACAGCACACAGTGGGCAAAGGGGGGAAGTCATGATGGCCTGGGTAAAACAAAGCCCTACAGCCCAGCTGTGCAGGTGTGAAAGAAGTAGAGGGGTATTGTAAGTGGTTTGTGCAGAAAAATACGGCAAGTGGTACCTGAGTGTAACAAAGCAGCTGCCAAAAACAGTGGAAAGAAAACTCTCTTAATGGATTCTGACCTGGCAAGGAATTCATGGATGAAAAAGGACACATGGTGAGGCAGGAAGTTCTCTTTGCAGGAAACAGTGAAGGAGAGTTTAGACAGAATCTTGTTTATTCTCTTTCATATGCTGGAAGTGTCCTTGCATAGCCTCATGCATGGTCTGGCAATAGCTACACATGCCAGGCATTTGAAAATACAGTCATAATCTCCAACCTACTGTAACAAAAGATGGCTAGTAAGCACCCTACCAGGGTAAATCAGGATATGAAATTATGATGCAGTTGTTGTTATAGTAACTGCATACTTGAGCAGTGTTTCCATTTAACAAACACAGATAAATTATTCTTCTCTCAAGAAAATAAGGAGACCTTTTAGAAAGCTGAACTGTACATTTATACTTTCTGAGTTTAGATGTAGTGTATTGAAGTTTTAAATCTGTATTTCCTCATCAGTTTGAACAAATTCCTTGACTAAAATTATGTAGAAAAGGGCAAAACACTTGCAAGTGCCCTTCCTAGGTCTGATATCATCAGGATGTTTATTATTACCTCCTGATTACTTCTACAAATAGTTTTTTTTCCTCTTGAAGAAGTGCCACAAAGCAATGACAAAAGTGAAAAATAGTGGTCCCAAGTTGATCACAAAAATGTCAGTTCTCAGTTTAACATTTGCAAGACTTGTCAAAAATATCCAGAAGTCAGAATATTCCACTGGTCAACAGAACCTTCATGATTATCATGTTTTTGGTCACTGAATGAACATACACAAAAACAGAAACATAAGAATTTCATATGAAATTGACAACAAGAAAATACATAGAAAGAAATTTATTAATTAAGACTATATTTAGCAAATGTGAAGTTCATTATTATGAAAAATGATAACACTCAGTGCAGAACCATCCTGATCCAATGATGGTGAGAAATAGATAGAAGGTAAAACTATGAAATAAAAATAATAAATACAAAGAAGTGACAAAAAAGAAAATAGTTTGTTCAATGTCATCACTGCAGAGAATGATATGCCTGCATCAGGTGAGGCTGGTTACCAACTTCGTAACCTATCTGCAATAAAAACATAAAAACTCCACATATTAAGATAAATTGCATCCAGGAGTATTTGAGTAGATGACTGAAATAAATAACAAATAAATAAATAGTCACTTATAAGAAAAAATAAAATTCTAGGCAAACCTGTAGTTCTAAAAATCTGTTACAGTGGTACCAATATTCATAAAGGATGAACTGAAAAGTCCTAGTAATTATAGGCAAGTTACCCAGACATCAGACTGAGACAATGTAATGGAAAAGTCAATATGATTTTCCATTAATAAAGAATCAGAAAGAGAGGCTTTAATTCACACCAGTCAATGTAGTTTTATGGAAAATGGGTTTTGTCAAATAGTTTAGATTTCATTATTTGATAAGACCACAAATTTGGTTGATAAAGGTAGCTCTGTATATGTAATACATGTAGACTTTGGTGTGGCATTTGATATGTATCAGATGAGGAGGTGATTTAAAAAAAAAAATGGCACTTGTCTATAGGACATTTTAAATGAGTTCTGAATTTGCCAATGAAAAACTTTCAACTGTTTGTTAATAGAAAATAATCACTGGTTACACTAACATTCAATATATTTATTTTATGTTCATTGCTTCAAAAGGGAATTACTTCACAAAAAAAGTCCCAATAAAGGCAGGATGGCACATAAAGATAGATGACCTTCATTGTCTCTATGACTTCCTAATAGGAGGTATGGGTAACAAGGTAAAAAAGGGACAGAATGACTCCAGTTTCTTCCAGGAGAGTTTTAAATTGAATATAAGGGAAAATTTCTCCAGTCAATGGATAGTCAGGAATTAGAACAGGCTGTCCAGTGCAGTGGTGGAGTCACCATACACAGAAATATTTAAAAGACATATAGATGTGATAGTTAGGGATGTGGTTTGGTGGCTGATCTAGCAGTTCTGGGTTAATGGATGGATTCTATGACCTTAACATTCTTTTCCGACCTAAAAAATTCTCTGATTCTATGATTCTCTTAATCTATGAGTCCATGAAAAGGGCCAGGCTAGCTATTAGAGTGATCAGAAGCAGTTAATTTGTGAGGTGTATTTGTGTTAGATAGCTCTAAAAAGAGAAAAAAGAAAATTCTACCTCTCACTTTAGCTACAAGTTAGTGGCAAAATTGCTAACAATAATGAAGCAGATCAAAAGGTAGATAAGTGTAATTTTTGCGACTGCATGTGGCAGTATTGAAATGGGAAATGGAATAATGCATGGAGTTCTTGTGCTTGTACCTAGAGGAACTTACAAACTGGTGATCAAATAAAAAAAGGAGCAAGCCACTTTGGCATCTACCAAATGCACTCTACAGTGGAAATATTAGAGTCTAAGTGAACTACTTGATCAAAATAAAATTGATGAAAGCAACATTTACAACTTTGTAAACCTGACAAGACAGCATAGTGCATAGCAGGAGACATTTTCCCTTAGTCAGAGCCATGACAAGAAAGAGTGACTAGAAAAAAAAAATGAGGAATTTCACTTTAAAAGTTGAGACTAATTTCCATCTTGAAGGGTAATAATGATCAGCAATCATTAGCAATCAATAATGAAGGACAACGTGATTGACATAGAAGAGGTCAGAGATACACAGAAAGTCAAATGAAATGATCCATAGTTAAACACTGAGGGATTTACTTGATTTGAACAAGAATTTGTCATAGCATTCCATTATTTGTACATCACAAAATAGCATGATACAATAAGTGCAATATGCATCTTAAAATCATCTTCCTTCTTTGTTTCTAATTCTATTTTCTGAATCTTAGAGCAAGAAATGGTACTTCCTGATATACTTTGCATACAGCTCTGTGTCTGGCTAAATCATATCCATTAGTCCCCTTGCAAGATTTATCAAATATGACATAAAAGGAAAAATGTAGAATCAAAGGTTAATTTAATATTACAGAGATTTTTCATGGTGATTTAGTATTAATGATGGCAGTTTATGAACCATGTTTAATTAAATGAATGTGGGAGATAAAAATCACCCTTGTGTTTAGTTTTAGTTAAGATTATAGCCTCTGAAGCTCAAAAGGAGTTACGAATAAACTTTGTTCTGATCTCTAGCAAGGGCCATATTTAGCTAACGCTGAAGGTAGATTCTATAGAGTCTATCATCAGGACAAACCTGATCTTCAGATGGCTTAAAATGGGTGTGGCTTCACTGAAATTTCTTTTATTGAGGGAACTACAGTGAATTTTGTTAGTTGCATATCTAGTGCATTTGTTTCTGTGTGGGGTTTGGCAAACAGGTAACCTTTATGGATCTGTGGCACACATTGCTCACAAAGATAATGCTCAGGGTATTAGAATGGCAAGATCCTTTAGCTCCTTGAGAGAAAATGCTAAAAACACACATGTCTGAGATTGCATCTCCTGCTGCTCCAATAACATAGGACTGGTTGCTTTAGAGTTGCATTTGGAAGTTTGTCTACAGGGGCAGTGATTTAAATACTGTGTTTTAGCACAGTATGACACACCTTTGTAGAATTGCACCATTTCACTGTGTAGAAAACCACTGCAATAAATATGAAGTAGTAAATAACCCAAATGATTTTAAAGAAAACAAAATGTTGAACTGAAAAGAAAGACTAGGGATATGCTTTCATCATCTTTTATCTACCTGATCAGCCAGGAAGTAGTCATCATTAAGAGTTGCATTCTGTGACTATGCATCACCATCTTCTACTTCAGAAATTCATAGAATATCCTTAGTTGGAGGGAACTTGAAAGGATCATATAGTCAATCTCTGGATCCTGCAGAAGACAACCCCAAGAGTCACATCATGTGCCTCAGAGTACATCTAAACACTTCTTGGGCTCTGCCAGCCTTGGTGCTGTGACCACTGCCCTGAGAGCCCTTTTGATGCCTGATCACTCTCTGGGGTTGGAACCTGTTCCTGATATCCAAGCTAAACCTCCCTGGCTCAGCTCCAGGTCATTTCCTCCTATATACAAGAAGGGTATTCATTCATTCAGCACCACAGACCTGCACTTCTGTTTGTCTGCTCCTAACAATTCTGATATCACAGTCTCTCTGTTTTAAACAATTCTGTTTCAACTCCACTGTAAGAAATACAGCACTCATCAGTATAAAAAGATGTTGGCTTAATAATATCAGATGCCTGGGCTGCTCTCATCCCCAGACTCCCATTTGTACCTGAGCTTCAGACAGTCTCTATCATCTCGTACCTCTATTTGCAGGTGAGCACATAAGTATTTCCAGATGGCTATTTAAAATCACTTCTCTGTCACCTTCCCTTCAGATGTAATTTTAAGCATGATACAGAATTTAAAAAGAAATAAAAATATCAAAAATAATTCAAGTTGAATTTTTAGAAACAGGTATTGTAGTGAAAATTGGAAGTCAACTTCTACAGTGATATTTTTGCTGTTTCATTCCAAAGCAATTAACTTAGAACTTTCATTCCACAGAGCTAATCCAAGTTTTTAATTCCTTATTTATTTTTTATATATATAAAAATAAGTTGGTATAAATATATAAATGTATAACATAAATATCTCTCTATATAAATAAATATATAAAATAAATCAAATTATCCATTATATATTGCTATCTTTTCTTACAAAGAGCAACATTTATAGTATTCCACAATTTAGTGTGCTCCTGGTAATTTATTGAAAAATTGCCAAAACCTAGAGATGTCACAATTCTACTGGTGCCATAATCAAATACCTTCTGCTTCAGAGTATTAAATAAATAGGAGTTGTTGCTGTGGCAAGTAACAGTTATTAATTTAACAAAAATTTAGTTAATTTGCTGAAAGTCCTTGGACAATTCCTGTGAAGGCTCTGCTTATTACCTCTGACAAAATTGATGTGACTGGCACTTCCCTGAACAACAGAGGCAGTGTGATCTTATATTTATGTTTTGAGGCCCTGGTAGGAAAAGTATGCGATATAATTTAAGTATCTGAGGGGAAAAAGGTATCAAGAAAGAAACAAAATTAATATTGTGGTACACAGATTAAAGCTCAGAAATATGTGAACTAGTCACAATAGAGTCTTTACATGTTGTATTATTTATTTAAATTCAGGTGCTGTCTATTGATTTTTTTCTTTTTAAGCAACTGAGATTTCCCTCTCCATCTCTACTCCCTGCTATGTTTCCTCCACAGACAGTTTAATAAAGAAGAAGTTTTTTTGTTGGTGTCATATTTACTGGTGTAAATATGTAATCTGGGAGATAANGAAAAGACAACTAAGATCATTGAGCTGGGATACCACACAGTAAATTGTTCTGTTTTGCCCTTCAACAGTAACTCTCCTCTCTTTATTTTTAAATATATATCTACACTGAGTGGAAAGTGATCAGCCCTTCCAATCTGTCACATCTTTGGCAGAAGAACAGGGAAATGAGAGGAAAAGATTGAAGTCATGGATCAAAATTTCAGCACAATATATGAACACAGTCTTTCCAGTACCTTAAGGGAGCCTGCAAGAAAGATCGAGAGAGACTATTTACAAGGGCCTGGAGTGACAGAACAAAGGGGGATGGCTTCAAAGTGAAAGAGAGAAGATTTAGATTGGATATTAGAAACAAATTCTTGCCTGTCAGGTGGTGAGGCAGGGGAACAGGTCATNAAAAGTTGTATATATGCTAAAGAGTGCAGGTGATTTGTAGCCCCTCATAACTGGTTCCCAGGCTGCTTACACTGCAGTGCACGTGGCGCCATGGAAAGTTTCTCTTCCAGCAAGGCATTCCCAAGAGTTTCATTTGCAAGAGAACATTCATCTGTCCTGTCAGACTGAGGATGTCACTGCTCAGCTGTGCCTAAAGGAGAACTGAAGTCAGTACTCAAAGAGAGTAGCCACCCTGTAATGGCCCTGGTCTTAATACCAGTCTTGCTGANCCCCATCCCTGGAAGTGGTGAAGGCCAAGCTGGATGAGGCTCTGAACAATCTGGTCCAGTGTAAGGTGTCCCTGCCCATGGAATAGGATAGAACAAGATGATTTGTAAGGTCTCTTCCAACCAAGGTCATTCTATCAGTCTATGAATCTCAGCATTAGCTCACAACACAGTCACTAGCCTAGCTACTGCTAGCCTATATGAATGTTTCCAGAAATACAATTTCTATGAAGCAAAAAAAGAATTAGTGGAGAGATTCTTTCTTACGACTGTGTTTAAAGGAGAAAGTTTCTAACTTCTTTACCAATGCTGATCTCTTGACACAGTTCTGTTTATCATAACAACATTCATCCTTACACAGATAACTTATTATATTATTGGGACAAACTGAAACAGCAATCTAAATAAATGGGAAAGATGATATCCCTTGCACTACGTTTTAGGTTGTCAGCCTGACGTTAACCAACTAAAGTCTGTACATTCTGACTCAGACACTTACCAATACCATGGGATATTGAAAGTAAAGTTTACTGTGAATCACACCATTGGTACCTCTTCCATTGTTGGTTGTGCTCTGAATAAGTTTGTCAAAGCTTAAAACTCTTAAATATCTTCTTCTCTTAAATATACTTCTGAGTTTAGCCTAAAATGATATTTGTATTCTCAGATAAAGTTGCTAATTTAAGATGGTGAGGGAAGAAATACCTAAAAATAGGTTATGAAGCTTCTTATGATGTACTTTCTCTTTTCTCCTTACTTATTTTACATTTTTCTACCATAGGTGCTTCATATATACTTCTCTCTTTATGTAGCTAAATGTCTGCTCATTTTTATTATTTTTCTCTGAAATGATCTTTGCAGTTTTTCTGAGAGTTGAATATAATTAAAAATAAGCTTTCCTTGGAAGCAATTAATATCTACTTTGATTTAGTCAGTAGTTTTGGTGGATTGGAACTACACAAACCAGTAGAGTTTTAATGAAAAAAAAAACTGGACAAAGTTCAGCAAACATATGTAATTTCACACATTCTTTTTTTAGCTTTGATCATATTTAGGGAGAGACCAGAAACTGAGTGCACATGACTAGTCGTCTCATATGTGCAAAACTCACTGTAGTTCAGTCTGCCATAGTCACTGCAAGCAGTGGAGAGGAGGCTAAAGTGCTCCCTCCAGAGACAAGAGCAAGAAGAAGAGACACATCCCTCTGCCTCTTCCTTCACTTCAGATCTTCTTTGGATTAAACTGAAAGATTCTCTTTTCCAGTACTGTCAATCTGACACTTAACACGAGTGCTAAGTTCACTTTCCTGTAATAAAAATATCATAGTTGTTACAAAATATAATGAAATAGAAACATTTCTGAAGCTGTGATGTACTTCAAAATCAGCTGGAGTGCTTCAGGCTCTGTATCTCTTCAGAAATTGTACTTATTCATTAAATAATAAATACGGCCAGTTTGTATTGCACTTCTTGACAGAACTGGGGGAAGAATCAGTTTTTTATTTATCTATTCAAACTAGAAACAGATTAACAAAATAAAATACTTATAAATCAAATGACAGAACTGCACAAAGATTGATGCTAATGTAACAGTATTAATATAAAAATTAGCTTAAGGTACTTGATTTTTGGATGCCTTTTCATAATCCCAAGGTCCATTTAGGTTAAATCATTCTCCTTTCCTCTTTTATTTACTTAATGAATTTGCTAAAAAAAGTAAACAAAAATTTCATTAATATTCCCATGAACAATGGTAGAAAACTGATTAAAGATAAATGAATAATTAGTATAGCATTCTATTCTAACATGATACTTTTATTTCAATAATTACTTCATTGAAACATTTGTAAATAGCTTGCAAGTAAAAAAGCTTCGGTCTTCCTATTTCCTAGTGAATAAATTATCAGTCTATTTTACTCTTACCTTTGCACAAATATATTTGGCTGATCAATTTCCAAAGTGTGTTGCAAAGCCATGATTGAGTTAAGAACCAAACTTGTATTCCTAGTTATTTATTTTGGTGTTTAGCCATATATCCAGGCTTCCTAAAGAGAGAAAAATGCTTCTGCTGGATCAAACCTTGTGGTCATCTAAACCATTAACTTTTATGAAGGTTACCCTTGTAAGCTGGTTGCAATTTTAAAATTACTTCTGTACCACACCAGTTTGCTTGATGCTGTTTTAAAATCCCTTGGGTTCATCTCCAGTGGAACTAAGTAGTATGAAGCTTCATATTGAGATGATAAACACACTGTTAAAAAGTACTGAAATATTGGTTTTGAATTCGGTTTAAAGATCAGCTTTTTACAAAAAACCCCTCCTGATTTCATTAAAGGAAACAGATTCAACACTCAAGTGTTCTGTGTTTTACTAATCTTTGCAATATTTTATATTATGTTTACTTTCTCACTAAAAATGTCCTAATGGTATATACAGACCTTGAAGATATTTATATTCTGTATAGTTTTTGGAATTTAACATGTTATTTTGCCCACTGATGTAACATCAGTTTACACAATTACTGTATATAAATTTCAGGGTTTTTTTTTTTTGTTTTGTTTTTTTTTCTTAATCTCATTTCTTATATACTATACCATTTGGGGGTTGTTGTTTGGTTGGTTGGTTGGTTGATTTTGTTTGGTTGGTTTTTTATTATGTTCTTTAAAAATAAGAAAGATAAATTCACATTAAAACCAGTGGTCTTATGAATGAGGAACTGTGAGAAGAGGAGGTTTGGTGGATGTCACATTGTTTGGGTGGGGTTTTTTTTGTTTGTTTTGTTTTGGGGTTTTTTTGTCAGTGGTTGTAGTTGATGCAGAAACTGATAATTGTTCTTTTCATTCTATATTTTTTCCCAATTTTTTGTCTATGCATCAATGACTATATCAGCAATATTATCATTGTCTTTGAATTTTGTCCTTATTAAATTCATAGGAACATGGTTTCGTGGAGAAGAGAAATGAAAGACTATTTTGCCTTAAATGTTTAGTCATTACTATATCCCAGCAATTTAACTGCTAAAAGGGACTATAATTTGCCTGTAAAGGTGCTCATTGTTTCACCATAAAGGTATGTCTGAATTACTTAAAATTAGACTTTCTGTTAATAATGCCATAAGAGTCTTTGATGCACACATGTAAAATGAACATCACACTTTTCTTTTGTGACTTGGTAATTACTGGTGGCTAAGTTGTAACTTTCACAGAATCACAGGATTAATTAGTTTTGAAAAGCCCTCCCAGCCCGTGGAGTCCACCCTGTTCCTTATGCCCACCTTGTCACCCTGAGTGCCACGTCCCATCATTCCTCAAACACTTCCAGGGATGGGGACTCCACCACTTCCCTGGGCAGACCCTTCCAGTGCCTGACCACCCTTTCAGTGAAAAAATTCCTCCTAATGTCCTACTGGAACCTACCCACGTTCAATTTGAAGCCATGCCCTCTTGTCCTATTGATGGTTGCCTTGGAGAAAAGGCCAACCCCCACCTGGCTCCACCCTTCTCTCAGGTAGTTGTAGAGAGCAATAATGTCCCCAAAGAACATCCTTTTCTCCAAGTTAAACAATCCCAGCTCTCTCAGTTACTCTTCATAAAGACACCCTCTAGACCCTTCACCATCTCTGTTGACCTTCTCTGAATTTCTTGTCCTTCTCTGGTTTCAACTTTTGGTTCATCTTGCATCCAAAACCACAAAGGGTGACCACAAACGAGCAATGCGTATTGTTCAATTATTATCTTTATCACTTAGTGTACATTAACTGGAATATTACTTTCAGTTTCACTGGGAGATGCTTTGTCATGTTTAGTGTGCCTGTCTAAGCAGACATGGGAAATGTCCAAAAGAGTTGCTGTGTGTTCTTCCAAAGAGTAGTAGCAGTTAATGCCTCCACAATTTTGAAATTAATACTGATGCAGTTTTAGTGCCTGATTTGGTTTAAATAAGAGTAGATTGACAGAACCATCTCGTTGATAACACACATAGATTACAAGAATCTGAATTGTGAGAATTTAGCCTGGCAGCAACATTTTTTCCCACTCAAGGTGGTTTAATTTATGTTAATTCCCAACCGCCTGCATGTTCAACAAAGATGATTCATCAAGCATCTTTGACTATATCTATGCTAGTAAATAGAATTAATCAGAATCTTTTATCTGACATGAAAACAAGGTGCATACCTGTCTTACATCCATATATCTGTCTAGACTGTCTTATCTGCTTTTTGAAGCAAAGGGTGGCGTGGTTCACATTGTCTTAAGTGAATTCAGTAAAGGAGCTGTCACTCTACACAGAGGAAGCTGGCCTAGGAATATTTCAGTGATAATGTTTCATCCTTAACTAGGCAGGATTTGAGATCACAAACAACAATATTTTCCTGGCTGCAATTAAGGATCCAGCAACAAAGATAGAAAAGACATATATTGCAGAGTTAAAACCAACATGTACAGGAACCTACAGATACCTGAAAAGTGTTATAGAGATAACAGAGCCAAACTCTTCTCTTTTGTGGAGGGTAGCAAAACAACATCAAAAAACAACAAAGTGTGACTTAGTATGTTCAGTGTGTCACTGAAAGGTACTTCCCAGAGAACTTGTTGAATTTCCATCCTTGGAGGTTTTTAAGACTCAGCTAGACAAAGCTACAAGTTGGCCTTGCCTACTGTTGGTAATAGTCCTGCTTCAAGTGGGAGCGTGGGAAACCATCAAGCTGAAAAGTGGCAAAGAATATCTAGAAGAGGGACTAATAGAGTTGAGATTTAAACCTCTGTCATCATTAAAATCGCAGTCATGGAACATGGTTCAGTCTTGGCATTTTTTTGCATATGTTCCTGAATATTCTGTTTTGCTAGAAGAGCTGTGAATGTTTGTGTTATCCTTCTGTTGTGCATCTTCTGGTTGGATAGTTGTCTTTGAAAGGAGAGAAAGTGTCCCTTTTTCCTGAGACTAGCTGAGGCTGGGCAGACAGAAACTCTTCACTTTAGGATCATCTTCTAGAATAGGTGGAGCAGAGATGGCCCATGAATGAGAGAAATCACAGAACAATGCATGGTACAGAAAAACTCTAGTTCATGGTAAAACTGCATATCATTGCAAGTTGTTGAACTGAGGGTAAAGGTGACAGAATGAGATCCATCTAGTAAGAGGGATGTTGAAGACTTTTTATTTTGCCTTACACATAATTTTTGTGTTTTCCTGGTTTAAGTTTGTCTTTCTGATTTATCACAACAAAATTTACATTTAAACTTTCAGAAAAAAATTGACATGCTCATCTTTAAGAAAAGAGACTCATCAGATCCACTTACTTCCATCATGACATTAAAGGTATTGCTTTATCTAAGGGTAACTCATGTCTGTTCCTAAGGTTCATGTACAGATACTGATAGGCTGTTGAAGGTTTATTGCCAGTGACTAAAAGAGAAAAAGAACACAGATATTCTTCTCTTGCTGAGCACCACTTGATTAGAAAGTAAAGACAATTCATAGTTGCTTTTGTAGGTAAATGGCATCAAGATCCAAAAACTTAGTGGTAATAGGAGATTTAAAACATTTAGACCAATTGGGAAAGATTGCAACTGGACATGAGGTAGAATAGGTAATACAAATAAGAAGAAATTGATTTTATTTTTTTAAAGGCAAATTTTCTAAGGTGTACATAATAGGGCTATATAGAGGTTGAGAAAATGTGAAAAAAATGTGTTAAAGCAAGGTAATAATTCTGGAAAGAATAATAAAGATGTAGACAGAATTTTTTGTTGAAGTGAGGACGAATTGAAAAATTAAAACTACATTTGGTTCATCGATAAACTAAAACATAAAAGTAAAGAAAATATGCAGAAAATGGAAACAAAGTTGAGATAAAATGATAATATTTCATGACTGTGGGGAGATAAACACACAAAAAAAAAAGCCTAAACATGAAAGCAAAAGAAATTAATTCATTATTGAACTAAAAACAATATACCAAGGAGAAGTTTTCTGTCAAGGAGGGAAAGGAATTTTTGACAGATAAAGACAGCCAGGATGCATGTCATTTTTGAAAAAAGCTTCATTGACAAGTTTCACGTGAGTTTATCAAATGCAAGTCCTGCCCAACAAACCTTATCTCTTTTAATTACCAGATGACCCAGCAAACTGGCAAGTGGTGGAGGGAAAGGCTGTGGATATGTCTACCCAGACTTTTGTAAAGCCTTTAATACTGTCTCCCATGGCATTCTCCTTGGGAAGCCACAGCCCAGGCCTTGGGCAGGTACACTCTTCTCTGAGTTAAGAACTGGATGATGGCTGGGCCCAGAGAATTGTGGTGAATGGTGCCACATCCAGCTGGTGGATAGTCACAGGGGTGTCCTCCACGGCTCAGAATTGGGGCCAGTCCTGTTTAATGTCATTATCAATGACCATGGAGAGAGGATCAAGTTCATCCTAAGTTTGCAGATGATACAAAGCTGGGGGGTGGAGGGTAGTCTTCTGGAGGGCAGGAAGGCTCTGCAGAGGTACTTGGACAGGCTGGACCAGTGGGCTGAGGCCAACGGAACAAGGTTCAACAGGACCAAGTGCTGGGTCCTGCACATGGGTAACAAGAACAACACGCAGTGCTCCAGGCTGCGGGCAGTGTCTGGAAAGCTGCCCATTAGGAAAGAACCTGGTAGTGCTGGTAAACAGTGGCTGAACATGAACTGGTGTGTGCCCAGGTGGGCAGCAGGGCAGTGGCCCCTGGGCTGTGCCAGCCATGGTGTGTCACAGCCCGGGGCAGTGCCCGTCCCTGTGCTGGCTCTGCTGAGGCACCTCCAGCCCTGGGGGCAGTGCTGGGACCCTCAGACAGCAGAGACCCCGAGGGGCTGGAGCTGTGCAGGGCAGGGAACAGGGCTGGGAAGGGGCTGGAGCAGCAGGAGGGGCTGAGGGAGCTGGGGGGGCTCAGCCTGGAGAAAAGGAGGCTCAGGGGGGACCTTCTGGCTCTGCAACTCCCTGACAGGAGCAGGGAGCCAGAGGTGGGTTGGGCTCTGCTCCCAGGGAACAGGGACAGGAGAGGGAATGGCCTGAAGCTGCACCGGAGGAAGTTGAGGTTGGACATCAGGAGGAATTTCTTCACAGAAATGGTTGTTAAACATTGGAATAGGCTGCCCACAGAGGTGGTGGAATCACCACCTCTGGAGGTGTTCAAGAAGCGACTGGATGTGGCACTTAGTGCTCTGGTCTGTTTAATGAGATGGTGATTGGTTGAAGGTTGGACTTGATCTTGGAGGCCCTTTCCAGCTTTAGAATTACTATGTTTCCATGATTTTATGAAAAATTCTTTCAATTGTTTGACTAAATGGTAAGAAACTTACATTTCATGAGCATCAGTGCAATAATATCCAAGGAACAGTAAAAGTTAAATTACTCAATCAACTCAAATGTATCTGAGACTGTGTGTAAGAAATCATTCTGTCATTAGGTTTGAGGATGTCTGGTAATACAAATACATATATCTCTATTTGTTTGAGAATATATTTTTTCTTATATATGTAAGAAAAAATGGGTAAACTGGGCATTGTCTGTCAGGGTAATTTAAGTTCTGAGAAAAATGATGAAACACATAAACAGTGACATATAACACCATAAAGGAATAAGGAGATGATCAGCATCCATCACAAATTTGTCAAAAACAAGACAGTCAAAGCAACATATGTTACTTCTGAGAATTTCTTCAAGGTTCTCTTGGGGCCAGAAATCCTAAATGCTTGATGGATCTTGCAGAGTTTGCATAATAAAAGTAACGACCACACTGAGCTAAAAAATTAGCATTTCAGGAGAGAATATGGAACTCAGCTATCAAACTGAGGTGAAAACCCAGCATGCTGTTCAATAAAGAGTGGTGGGAAGATGTTACATTCACTAGATGGATCATGATTGACCGAAATACCAGT
This sequence comes from Sclerurus mexicanus, assembly GCA_013396755.1. NCBI lineage: Eukaryota > Metazoa > Chordata > Aves > Passeriformes > Furnariidae > Sclerurus > Sclerurus mexicanus. The sequence continues at coordinate 39,958 of VWZF01007028.1, read as the reverse complement.
TTTGTAGATAATGCTCTAGATTTTAAAATAATCTTAGCAGAAAGAAGTAGTAACAGCCTTAAATTACAGCAAAGATAACTCTGCTTCAATTTTAAGTGCACATTTTTTGATTAGCCAAATCATAATCCAGTAGATCCTGAGCACAATCAAGAATAGATTGCACAAGGCGGCTATGGTTCTTGCAACATCAACAACTCAGCAACATCAAGAACAAATTAGAAAAACATCCATCAGAAATGACATGGAAACAGCTGATCTTGCCTTAGGGAAGGGCAGCTATGATACTAATCACTTCTGTGCCTCAAGCACTGATGTGTATATATATCTATCTCTCATGATTTTGACTCTTACCTCTGGTGGCCACAAGCAGAGATGTGCTGAAATATTGCTCCTGCAGTTAGTCTAACCTGGCCAAAGACATAATGTCTTAGAAAGAGCTGAGTCTTTCAAGATAAAGACTGAAGAATGCAGAATTAGACTCAGGTTCTAAAGAAAACTGGGGTTTTTTTGATAATTACAAACTGGGATGCCAAACCCAGTTTTTTCTGTCAGTAGAGCACATGAATGAACTGTAACCACTATCCACTCAATGTGAGGAAATGTTCCATAATAATATGCAACATAATGTCCCACCTGCTATTTCATTGTCCATCTCTAGTTTTGTCATCCATTGCAAGAGCAAAAGCTGAATTGGTTTGCCTGTATGTCAAAAAGATTCATATTGAGTTAAAATGTGATCTTGTATGCCTTTAGTAGATGTGTTGATGTGATAGCAATAATAATAGTGATAATAACACTTTGCAATTCTGTAACTGCACTCTGATTATACCAACATGATTTACAAACACTAATTATGTGAGCCTTTCAAAGACCTTGTAACAAACGTGATAGGCCCAGATACAGCAATTACAATCATACTTCTTTTTCAGAAAGAATTTCTGAAAGAGTTCCACATAATCCATAACAAAGAAAATACAGGAATATGAGCATTTTGTCAAAAAATTAGTATGCTGAAGATATAGATATTATCTTTACCCTTATTAAACTACTTCTTTTTCTCTATGTCATTGTGTCACCACACAATGAACGCTTTATTTTTTCTTTCTTAATTTGCAAAACAAAAGTTTGCAAATGGCAAACTTTGCAGCTCATTCATAATCGATATAAGTTGCTTATTAAATATTAATTTGTTGGGAAAAGCTGAGTATATTTACTTTCCTCCCCACTTTGTGTTCACTGTTTTATGTCACCTGTATGCTATTTTTTCTCTCATTTGACAGTTTGATTCCTATGGTGTATTAATATGTTTAAATTAGCTATTATGCAAATAGCAAAGCTGAAATTTACTTCATATAGGAATGTTATTTCAAAGTATGATATGCTTTACATGAAATTGCTCAAATATTTAAAAAAAGAATGAATAAAGAACAATTCTCAAAACCATAGCTGAATATGTATACACACATGGAACTAACTTTCTGGTTTACATCTGGAAACATCGATCTTCAGTCTCCTTCAGGGCCACACTGCCTCGTGCCATTCCATCATCCATTTAATTTCCCTCAGTGAAGTGTTATTCTTCTAAAGAAACACTTTCTGTCTCCCTGCTGCCCTTTGCTTTGCCTTTTTGAAGTTAGACCTTTAGATTTGGCAGAGATAAGACACATTGCTTCAAAGCGAATGTTTCACAGTTCGATGTTGCTTTTGTGTATTTTTCATATTACTTTTGCTGCTCAAGGGAATTTTATGTTATCTGACTCAGGGTGTCTGAAATACCATGAGAACAGGGGGTTTTTTGTGAGATCCTGGACCAATAAGTAAACTTTGTGGTAAGATAAGATACGGCATGGTCCTTCAATTTCTCCATTTCTAGGGAAAGCAGAATCTTTTTGGCCACAGCCATGGGCCAAATTCTAAGTTCCTCTAGTATCATCCATGAAAACTAAACCAAATTATAGTATTATAGGAAATTTTGCAGGACATTAAGTTTATTTTATACTGTCCATCTACTTTTATCTGTTTCTATGACTTTTACCTTATTGCAGGGGAAATTTCTGCAGAATTTGATTCATTGAATTAAAGTTAAGAATTTTCTAAATTTATATTTCCTTCACAAAAAAAAAAAACCAAACAACTCCTCCCACCAAAAAACCCCCAAAAAACAAACTCAAGCCAACCAACAAAAAAACCACCACCTCAAACAAAACCAAAACTCACAGGTTTTCCTTTTTTTGCCTTTATTTTTAGCAAGAAGAAGTTATTGAATATATTTTACTTTAACTTCATTTAACTTTTTTGTATTTGCTACTTGTTAAGTCTTCCTGTAACCATAAAACACATTGATATAGCTTAAAGATACACATAGAAAACAGTCTTTTGCTTATAAAAAAACAAAACAAAACTATGTTTTATTTCTCATCTGCTTAGTTCAATAGGTAAATAACAACACAAAATGTATTCAGATTTATATTTTTTATATTTATTTATATTTTTTTAATACTAACAGCTTTATTAGGTAGTTCTTCGCTTTGTATGTCTTTATATAGTATGCATCAGGGCAGAAATATTATTAATAAATATTGATTTAAAACAAAATACAACAGAGAGATATCCCAAATTACATTTTATAAAATGAGTAGTTTAAATTCATTGTAAGAAATAAACTCCAATGAAAGAACACAACCAAGAATCCTTGTGAATCCCACCCAGCTCAGGATATTCTATGACTCTGCATTATGATAAAACCTATACACTTTCTTAGTAGGCATTGTATTTAACTACCTCAAAGGGCTTCAAAAAGAAATAATTCAGTATATTTAGTCAGCTTTTGCATCCTGGTTCATCAGAATTCACCAAAACTCTTCCAGTATTAGTATGGACAAAGCTTAGACATTTAAAATTAGGTACAGAATAGAAATTATCAGTATAATTTGAAGTGACTGAAGGTCTTGGACTGACTATGTAACTGCCATGAATGGACATGTGGTGTTTCAAGTGATTCTAATTTTAACAATACCAATTCCCATTATGTATTGTTTGTTGAGCCCATTTAAACAAAGGCATATTGTAGCAAACTGAAGATAATTTAAAATCATGAAAAAGGCTCCTAGTTGATGACTATTGAAGCATTGTTGCCAATTATGGAAAATTCTCACTAGAGAAACAAACATTATAGCAAGGGAAACAAAGTCTCAGCCTGATGGCAATATAAAAGGATGTGAAGAAATATACAAATGACAGGATGTGTATTTGAAGAAGATGAAAAAATACAGCCAGAGAACAATAGTCAAGAATTTGACAATGTGTGTTAGTTACCCAGGGGTTTGCTTTCTAAATAAAAAAAAAAAAATAATAATTTGGCAGAGCACCAGTTAACAGTTCTTCAGTACAAAAAAGTTCTTTTTAAAATTGCAAAAATATGCATTTAAGAAAAAGATATGCATTTAAAAAGGCATCGGTATCCATGGCTGTTGTGACTAGAAAATATGATGGGATAATCTGTGGTGACCAAAGTGTTCATCATTATATTAGGAAACCAGGAGAAAAATTAAAATTCTTTTTCTTCCAGAAAATGGAACTTCTGATGGTGGCTGATGAAGGAGAGGCTAAATCACAACATTTTTGTCTCCATCTCTCAGTTTGCACTGTCACAGCTCAACCAGTAGAGCAAGACAACATCCTTCCTTCTGCCATGTTTTACTTCACCCACAGAGAGCTGTGGTTTTAGATGTGATGACAGAAATTAGTCCAGACCTCTCACTCTTTGTCTGAAAAGCAGGACTGCATAATTTACTAGAAACAGAGCACTCAGTGTTTGCCACATTAGGCCATTGCTGCTACAGACATCAAAGTGCTTATCAATAACTGCAGTCAAAATGTGAGCATTGGAGGGCATGGAATTATTTCTGTACAAATTGTATGAATGACTGAACCTCAGGAAAAAAAAAATGTCAAGTGTTCCCTTTCTTTGTTTCTTTGTCCTTAGTCTGAAACAGGATGTTTTCTAGCTGCTGTCAGAATTAATAGCAAAGAATAACAACTGGTATCCATTTTTTGGCCCAGAATCCAGTGTCCTCTAAAGTTTCAGAAAAGATTAACTTTGGTTTAGACAGGTAGAGCAGGAATCACGTTGCAGAGAGATAACTGGGTAAATGTGAATAGAAGTGCTTTACAATGGACAAATATAATGAGCCTTGTCATAAACCATGCCACAAAAATGGTCTCGCAAATTCCCCTGTTGTCTTTGTCAGATAATTTCTCACTGTCCTGAGTTAATTTTTACTCTTTCTGAAAGACTGCTCTTCTCTGGAGCAGTCTGCTTTATCCACTTTCGGTCACTGAGCTCCAGTGAAGGTCTTACTCGGAAAGAAACAGAATAGGAAATAAGTCCGTGAGAGTGAGGGCAAAGTGCTACATCTTCCCACAAGTTCTTTTTATTCTTTCATTTTTGTTGGGCAAAAGCCCAACATTTTTTTTCACATTATCTAGATGTCCCTCTCAAAAAGTCTGAAACCCTACAGTTCTACAGTATTTTATTTCAAGTTCTGTCTACTGACAGAGCCTGGTGACCTAAGTGTGCATACTTTTAAGAAAAAGCAAATCCCTTCCACTTTTCAAGATACAGTCAATTAAATTTTTGGTCCCTCCCTTTAAATGTTGTGCTGTCTTTTCTTTATTTTCCACAGGAAGTGAGAGAAGAAGAAATTTATATGTGTTTCCTGCAGCATAATCCAAAACAGTGCTGATAGGAAGTCAAGCTAAATCCTGCACCCTGTGAGTGTGTAATTATCATGCCCTCAGAAAAAGTGCTTAACTTTTCAGAGGGCCACAGCAAGTTTGGATGATGTTTAATATAATATCCTCCTCATGGGCTTGTTTAAAATACAGCAGAGCCCAAATGCTGTGTGTTTTTTTTCTTTTTTTTTTTTTTTAATAAATGTCAGTCTTTCAAAACAGAACCATGTCCTATAAATAAATCTATCACAACATGTATTTTAGGGACCTGAAATGTGTAGAATTGATTGAATGGCTTATTTTGTGCTCATCTCTCCCTCTTGTGGCAGAGTTCAGCATGGAAAAGGATTGCTATTTACAATTAAACTGAAGAGGTATCCTAAATATTATCTGCTTCCAACATCAGAATGTTTCTAGGTATGTTTAAATTATAGTGTTAAGAATTGTTAAGGATATAATTTGATGTCCCCAAATAAATAGTGCAATTTTACGCTCATATAACACAGAAATATTATCATCTTCGTAGACTTTATCCACCTTAACTCTTCCCCATTAAATGACTCTGTAAGTTATGCTATTAAATGGACGTGTGAAAGTTAAACTTTTTTTTAAGAACCCTTTTGAAAGCAGGAGATTTATTTCTTTTTGTATTTGCATGAATGTTGTCATATTAATAATATTTTATCTCTAGGAAAGAAAACATACTAAATATCAGTGTATGGTAAATGTTACTATAACAGAAAGCTGTGTTGAACCACATACTGCCTCATTGCTTAAAGGAGTTTGCAACAGTTATAGATTTCTCCCAGGAGACAAAACATATTTTCAAAAAATTATTTCTTCAGTTTGTTCCCCTCCCTTGACATCCTTTTATACAGACTGAGCTATATTGTTTTGCTGTCAGTCTAATTTGTTGTTGGACAACTCAGATGACTTTTGGGGAAAAAAAAAAAAGGGGGGGGGCGTGATAAAAACACCTATGAAATACAATGAACCAAAACAAACTTCCAAGCCCAAAATTTGTAAGTATGATCATGAAACTGAGCCAGAAGGGAATTCTGACTAAAATTATATATAAGGTGAGCTTTTCAGAGAGTGCTGCATGTACCTGTGTGAAAAGAGACAGTTGTACATCAATAATTTTTCTTTCCTCTATGTGCAGGCTGTCACTTGTTTAGAGGGATAAGACAAGAGGAAATATCCTCAAGTTGTGCCAGAGGATGTTTCAATTGGATATTAGGGAAATTTCTTCACCCAAATGGTTGTCCGACTCTGACACAGACTGCTCAGGGCAGTGGTGGAGGCACCATCCCTGGAGGGATTTAAAAGACATGTGGATGTGGCATTTGAAGACATGGTTTAGTAGTGGGCTTGGCAGAGCTCTGTTAATGGTTTGACTCAGGCTTAGAGGTCTTTTCCAACATAAATGATTGTAAGAATCTATGATATAGAGAGAAGTGGTGGCAAAGCAGTCAAGGTTATGATACCTTGGACTGGATCTTCTTTCTGGACTTGTGACTGATAGTAGGTTCTAGTTGTTTCAAGGTGAGTAGTCACCAGTCAGCACACTGGGAGCCAAACATAGCCTGTAACAATGAACTCTACATCTCTTTCTCATGCATCATATCCTACAGACAGTGGCATTTGCATCTACCAGAACAGGAAGAGATTTCTAAAGGCATTTTAAATTGTCCAGTGTGTCGAAGACATTCATATAGAAGTGAGTTGTCTAACACAGAACCTACCTATCTCCTTCTAGAGGAATTGCAGAAGTTTGATGCTTTAGAAGTTTTGATGCAGAGGTTTGATGATGTTATTCTCAAAGCACAGTCAGAGTCCAGAGACTGCTCAATAAAGCTCTGGTGGATGAGCTTAACCTTGGAATTACAACACATTTATGTGTGCGTTAACAGTATCTCCACTAACTCATTGGAAGTTAAGACTGTCTCTCAAGATTATTATCTTTACCTAATAATCTAGCTCTGAATCCTACCCTACTATACCTTGAACATGTCAGCTTAATGGTCAGCTTAAGTTTGTAATAGCAACGGACATGCATTGCATTCAAGCAGTTTTAAAAAGAGCAGGGTGCCAATTCATTTGAAAAGAAAGCTCAAAGGGCAAACAAGTATTCTCTGCAAAATCAGATTTTGAAAAATTCTTTAAAGAAGTCAGTATTTCACATTAAATCATTCAAGATTTGGGGATCTACACTGGAACACAAATATTCCTGATAATGCCTTTAGCATCCTTTTAGCAATTTTCAAATTTTTCACTTGAGAGTTGTTGCCTGACACTGTTTGTTCATCACTTAGGTCATCTGTTTCTCACCATGGCAACTTGGAAATTATTGTACACTGGTGATCTGAAGTATAAATTTATTTATTGTCCTTGCTGTAGTCTCTAGAGTGAGGAAATGAGGGTTGTCTTGCAACATGAAAACAGCAAGGTCTATAGCCAACTTTATTTCTGTTTGAGTAGAAGTGTCTCAATCATAGTTCATCACTGTTCAAAATATTGTCTTGTTTCCTCATTGCCTCCCTCTTGTTGCTAGTTTCATATTTTCTAAAAGACATTAAGCTGAGCCAGAGGGAGAGCTTTTGAGAGTTTTCCTTGAGATATTAGCCATCTTTGCCAGGAGATCAAAAGCCTCAAATCTTGATCTACTTGGTTTTGATCTGTATTAACATAGTGGATGGGATTCTGGTCACAGGGCCTGTGACTTTGTTTCTACAAGCAATAAGGCAAGCCCTCTCAGAGATTACAGCATCTATGTTTCCTTGGCCAGGTTAGCCCATGGTGGGACACAGTAAGTGTTTGCAGTTGCTTGGTTAGGAAGAACCAAGCAAAATGAAATAAACTGCTCTCTTGAAATTGCTCAAGTGGCTTGACACCGATCTTTATTTGTCATGATGCTCAGAGACTGGAGAAGCTTCAAAGGCTGCAGAGAATTGAGTGGATTTTATGGACCTTGTTTTTGATTTATAGAGCCAATACAAATATTATTTTAACTCCTTTATGCTTACTATAAGCTCTTTTAAAAATGCATGAAAGCAGAGTTCCATTCTGCCATAGCGAGACACAACACACTCTGGCTATATAAAAATGATACATTGAAATGCTTTCTTCAGAAAATAGCTTCTGAAAAATGTAGACTTTAACACTTGCTATCATGTACTGCTCATAAATGTTCCAATTAAATGTTAAATTACAAATATATATATTTTTGTTATTTGAAGCAAACAGACCTTTCAAATTTTGTTTTTACTTTGAGATTTTCTCGCTGCTGGGATAAGCCTATTTTATTAAAGCTTATTTTACAATCAGCTTTCTATCAGATCTGCTGCTACTTATAAACCCCAGGGGTTCAAATACAAGTGCACAAATCTCTTCAAGGTTTGCTTGAAACCTGTTAAAAGCTTACCATTATTTTCCTGTTAGACTCTGGTCAGAATTAATTTTCTGAAGACCTTTTAAACCTCTGCTACTGTAACACCCCAGATAAGAAGTGAAGTGGAAGTGGGGAAAAATGATAATTTGAGCTGAAGGAGACAAGCTACAAAAACAATTCTTTGAGAAAGGGAAGAAAAAAGAATTCACTTTTCAAAATGTCTTTTTGATAACATTTCAGTGATATTTTCTGTTTCTTTAACAATATCTTGCAGTATTTCAATAATTTTTTTATGCCCTATAATTTAAATTTATTTCATTTCATGCTGCAGGCAGAACAGAAGGTGGCAAGAATATTTTGAATGCTTTTTGGCCCTATGCATTTGACAGGTTGGTGCCGCAGACAATCACTACATAACTGTTTTCTTGCTCTGGGAATAGAATTGATAACTGGACAAGACTTGGTTCCTTTCCCTACAGAGTCCCAGCTAACAGAGTCCCCACGTTTCTGCCATGCCTCCCAAATATCACAGTAAAGATCAGCTAAATCACTTCTCAACCTCGAGCTCAACAACAGGGCCAGCGGCACATGGGCAGTGTGAAATGGTTGTAAACCAGGGCATTTCAGGTTGAATCATGTCCTTAGAATGCTGCTGCCCTCCAAAGTCACAAGCTGGTACTGCTGCACTGCTGTGTGCTCTGGGATCTGCTGCCACTAGTTTTGGAATGAAAAACAAAAGCAAATATGTCATCATACCTCAAGTTCTGCTTCTTCTGCTAAGGCTCAAAAAAAAAAGAATTATTATTATTACCACACCATTTCTATGAGAAACGTCTGTTTGCAAAATTATGAAATACGGCATTGCACCTATTTCATGAAAACGTTAATTTTCCATGATGTGGACTTCAGGCTTTGCTGCAGAGCACAAACTTTGCTCCTTGCCCTTCATATGTCTTTCTGCAAAGACTCGTACCTATTTTTTCACATGAACAGTTCAGCAAGTTCTTTGTTTGGAGTACTTAAACAGCAATCAGGTATTTTTCTAAAACAATCCACTATATATCAGCAGAGTAGATAGTGCACAATTAACACCTCTTACCTTTCCTGGCAGAATCATTCACACTGAAAAGGTAAATTCCTAGGCTTCACTAAGGAGAAATAAGAGAAAGTTGTACTGCTGTGGTTATTGAAATATTTACTTTAGCATGGAATTTTAATGACAGGATGAGTCAATATCCAAAATGAGGAAAAATCCCGTAAACATGCATGTCTTCTTTAATCTGCTTTAGATAAAAACTTTCTAAGTACCTCTGGTCAATGCATTAAAATACAACTTTCAGTGATTAAAATGTCTTTTTTTTTTTTCTCCACTTCTTTCAACATTCATTCCTACATAGCCTTAGTTATATTATTGTTGAAACTTCATTATAAATTTCACTCATAACTTAAAGTAGGCCTTACAAATAGTCTAGTGTTACAGTTTATAAAAAGTCATGACTTCATCTTTCTTTTCAACTTCAACAATCACAGTCCTGACTCCAGTGAATTTTGTATCTCAGCATATTCACAGTAGAGCTTGATTGCAACAAAGAAATTTCCTAAATGCAATTTGCCCCATTTTTCAGCAAAGCCTAACCATTTCAGTGTGGTCCACAAAGCTGTTTAGACGTAGTTTATCTTTCTGTAAGGAGGGTCAAATTAATTTCTTTGTCAAGTTCTTTTTAACAGCCTTTCTCATATTAACATCTAGCCAGTTGTTCTGTCATGACAAGAGAGAAATTCCTTCATTATCCCATCTCCTAGTGCCTAGTGAGTGCTTCAGCTTATTTGTGATTTTAATCTATGTGTTTGTTCTTCTGTGAAATGATGCTGGCTATTACTATCTGGACATAATTAAGCCTACTTCTCCTCTTTGGTGGTGAGTTCAACAGGTAAATTGCACTACGATATAATTATGCTCCAATACTTGTGAAATACTGCTTTTTTCAACCATAATTTAACTTATGTTATCACCCCTCTTTCTATACTAACCTTCTTGTCACCACCTCCACTTTTCTGTAGCTTAAAATTCACTCTTGTCTGTGATCTCACAATAGTTGAATGTGGGAGCTTTGAACAGTAAACTCCAGCATGCTCAGCTGCTTTTGAATCCTCACCCATCATCACCAAAACCACAGAGACTTCCCCCTTTTCTTTACCTTCAGATTCATAACCATGCCACTTCCCTTTGTTTATTAACGTTAATGAATCATTAGCTTACATTATTTTTACTTTTTACTGCGGGATTTGTGCTGTATGATAAAACCTATATGACATTTATTTTGGTTATCAGAATGGAAATGAAATTTTCTCTGCATGGAATTTGTATTAGGTCCCAGTGTAGGGAAGCAAATGGAGTTATGTGTTCACCTAGTCTGAGATACAGTTTGAGGCCACTTTCATTTGGACCAGAAAGCAAGGGAATTGCTTTAGTTGGAGAATTGTTGGAAACCTGGCAGTTACAAAGCTTTTTCTAGCTAATTTATCCACAAATCCAAATCGGTTACAAAAGAAGGTGGACAATGTTGGTGACATACCTGTAAAGTCTATATGGAAAGGGCTGGTGAAAAAGATGTTGGACACTGATATGTTATGAATAATAATGAAATTGAGACTGTGACAAAGTTAAACCTTGTGCTTCTGAATCACCTAAGCATCCTGAATAACTAAGGACTTCCCCTGGCCAAAATCCTCATGTGAATGTAGACCAGGTTTTTTGGTTCTGGACACTTCAAACAGAATTTGGTCCTCCTACTTTGTATAGAATTAAAATATATTGTTCTTCTAAGTATGTACAATCCTGCAGCAAAACCAGAATGAGATAGTTCTATTTTCAAATAACTCAATGAATGAGAAAAACATTAATGACAGCAGCTTCCACAGCTCCTAGGGATTTAGTCACATAACTCCCATCAGCTTCAAGATTGTAATTTTCTGTATTCTCTTTGGAAATTTGCCTCAAATATTTTCACTACAAAGGTAAGACACAAAGGCAGCAGAGGAATTGAGAGTGAAAAGAAGCTTCCTTTCTCATGTGTATTGCTGAAGCCTTCAAAACAGAGCTAGCCTTGTACATCACAAAATGCAATACTCAGATATGGCTGATGATTTCAAAAGGAGAAAGAAGACAACAGATCAATTAGCCACTTGCAGTGTGCTAGTTTGACATTGTATACTCTGATATTAAAACAAAACCCTCCTCAGGTGTAGGAGTGCCACAGTCCCCTTGATATCAGCAGTGTCCCAGAGATGAAATTTGGTGGGAATGTGCTCCATGACTTCAAGAAGCACTAGGACAGCACAGGGAGTACAAATTAGAGGCATCAGACCAGATGCACAGCCAAGGGAAAAAACTACCGAAATGAGATTGACTGAACAATTGCAGCTGAAAGGTTGGAGCCCATTTTAGGTCCCCACAGGTCTTTCTTCTTCATCTTGTCAAAATTTACATTCTCCCTAAGTGAATCTACATGAAACCTAACTAAGCAGCCAGCTCCACAGGAAGTGTTTACCAGACAGAACACATCACTGTCTTGGACGTGAGCTGACAAGGTAAGAGGAAAACTGCTGGGGACACCAGACCCTTCTCTGCCACTGCTTCCAGCAACCCACACAGAGTGTCATCCATCTTATTTTATCTGCCAAAAATATATTTATCAGCCTAAAATTGTCACCAAGATACATCAAGAGAGAAGAAAATTGATGATTCCCCATGACTGTCTTTGGTGCTTATGTCTGGTTGTGACAGTAATGCAAATGATTTCATACTTCAACTATACCATACAGTTTTGTGCTTGTAAGTACTCTGTGAGAAAATTATACCTGTGTATGTGCTTAATCTGACATCACATATGGTTTTAAGCATGTAAAATTTTTAAATTAGAGTTTGGAAAAATAATCTAATTTGGAGGAAGGAAGCCCTGCCTTTTTATTCTGTTTGTTTTTTTTTAAGTTGATGTCATTATGAATCCAGCTGCCTTCAACACAAGCCTTGATAAGAAAGATTGGGAAATGCTCTTATGTTTGTAGCTTTCTTGCATCTTATGATATTCTGTGTTTTTTCTTTAAAAAGTCAAAAAAAAATCAGGATTCAGCATATATTATTTTCAATGGCATATACAACTACAATACTATTAGAAAAGCCAAGAAGGACATGAAGGATCTGGACACAAAGCCAAGTAAATACAACTAAGGCTATTGCCCCAATTTTTTTTTGTTTTTCAAACTAATCTCAAGGCTCTTTAAGCAATTTGACTGAATTTTTGATATTTAGTGTTGGAGATGATGTAAGTAATCTCAAGTTTTATATTTTACAAGACAAAGAATTGCTTGAATACAAAGTCCAGATTTCCTGTTGGGACAAGGATGTGATAAATTTGTGACATATTGATCAAATTCTACCTCAAACAAGAAAGACTTTGCTCTAATTAGCTTTATTTTACGTTCCCCATTTCATTTCCCCCTGTGAGCTCAGTGTGATGATCAAAAATCAAAGTCACATGTTAATTCTGTTAAATATCTACTATGACAAAAGAGATTGTCAAGAGGACAAAGTCTTTGTTCATGATTATTCTCACACAAAGGGGAAGTTCAAAAGCTGGAAGGATAAGAGCACATCAACTAAAAAGGAAAAAAAAAAAGGTCTTCCTTTTCATGATGGAAAATATAAACTGGAACTGTTCACATAAGACTACAGATGTTTCCACTCAGATTCTTTAGCTTAAGGCTTCTTATAACTTCTGGAAACTCTCTTACTGTTTACAGTCATAGGGGTGTGGTTTGACACACAGGTTTTATTACCTGGCCCTTAGTTAACCACTCTTTGAATGACTGTTTACAGTAATCCATATAATGTTTATATAGGGTGGTGCTCAGGGAGCTGAGATTTTTCCCTTGTTAAAAGTGCATTAGATTCTGATATATGTTGCACATGACACATCAGAGAAAAGGAGCATTTAATATATTCTTCCATATATGTGACCAGTGGAAGCCCCACAGTACGTATCAAATATGGTATTATTGATACATTATTTATACAGAATATTTAAAAATAGACTTTAGAAATGTGATTGCATTTAGTAGGGTGGGGTTTTTTGTGATTTTGAGATGTTGTGCATTCAGACGACTGCTGTTCATGCTTACTTTTTATGTTTCTTTCTTTTTTAACTGTTCCAAAAATGAATGAAAATCAGTGATCTTCAGCAATAAGTGAATCCTTTAACACTTAGAAAGGAAGTCAAATAAATGTGGGGTGGATACCATAACAATATTTACAAATGGAAAACACCAGAGGGTAGTATTTATTTATTTTCCAAGATATTTGAAAACAGTGGAACACTCAGGCTGCTGAATCCAAAAGGGTGTAAGTGAACACTTAAATTCCTCTCTGTCAAATGCAACATATTTCGGTACTTCTGTTGGTCAGTATGTGAGAAAGATGTGGTTCAGATCATGTGAACTATCAGGACAAGACTGAAAAGTGTAATATTGTTAAGCAAACAAAAAACAAGAACTAAACTGGCAAGCTTTGCTTCTCCAGCAGCTCTGAATTATTAACACCAAAAAACAGAAGCACTGAAATCTTGAGAGATACTTTGCAGGGCTGAAATGAATAATTTAGGGAAGTTACTGTCTGCTGTCTCCTTCTTATTAAATAGGCAATTGGAAATGCCTGAAAATGACTGGGAGCAAAGCAAAGGCTCTTGAAATACTACCTTTGCACAGCTTTGGGCTTCTTTGCTTGAGCCAGGGTGTGCTGTCTTAACTACAGGAGAAAGCAGTTTCTCTAGCACTTAATCTGAGGGTTTGATACTTGTCACATATTATTAGAATTGTCCGCTGTCAAACAACAGACCTAAAATTTTACTATACAAGGGGATAGGCTGATGATGTTCACTGTTGTGAAAACACAAGCCATGAGCCAAGACTTTCGATTATAGAGGGTATGGAGTTCAACATCTAAATTTAGTTATTTCCCCCCCTCATTTTCAGAATTATCTGTGTGAAATTAAAGAACGTAATTCCTTTGCATTATTTTCCTTTTACACTCTGTGTAATCTCAATTTCAAGTACATATGAAATGGCTGTGAAAAATTGCTACCAGCTAGATTTCTTCTCCGGGTATGCACACACTGTGGGATATAGTAGGGTTTTTTGTTATAACCACTTCCATCAGGAAACACAGACTAATTCTGTGAGAGGAGTGGAGCATATAGCCTTTGGTTACAATTGTATAATTAAACTTTAAAAAAAAATTCTTATGTAATACTTTTAATTTCTTTTATGTAATGTTTATGTTCTTATGTAACATTTATGACAACTAGTAACCCCAGCTTAGACGAAGTCCCTTCTCAGCAGGAAGCTGAGATGTATGCAAATGGTGCACACAGCTTGGGAATTGTAGTTAAGAGCCTTGATTCAGCCCCATTTACTTTTGTGCTAAAAGTGTGTCACTCAGGCTGGGAATCTTCTCACCAGAAGACTCTTAAATTCCAAGTAAATTGAGTAAGCAGCTGTGTTTTCTTTCCCTGCACTTGGTTCATGACTATAACATGACAGGAATCATATAGACTACAAAAAACTTTTAATTTCTCAGTGGAAGTTCATGGGAATTATTATTGCCAAAAGAATTTTCTAATAGCTCTTGGGAGTGATCAAAGCAAACTTTTCTGAATCAGTTATATGCCTGTTTCTAATGAAGGGCAGAGCTGTGCATGCATGTAAGTGCACTGTGGTTAGGATGGCAAAGGAGCATGTTTACAGATCTATCTCACAAAAGAAAACATTTCTAGTGCATTTCAGGGAGTTGGACTCAATGATTCCAGTGGATCCTTTCCTCCTTGAGAGATTCTATGTTTGCATGACTTGCTAAGATTGTCCAAAGAAGGTAATTTATTTCAAAGGTGTTAGCAATGCCAAATACCCAAATGATAAGACAGTTTAACTTCATGCATTTTGACATGTAAATAATTTAAATTAAATTAAATTAAAATAAATTTGATCTAAATTAAAGACAGTTTAACATTTAACTTTAGCCCAGTTAAATTTCTAAACCTAGGCAAGTGAATCCAGGCCAAAAACATGCGAAGAGCAGGAGCTGTTATTAACTGAAGATAAAGGACTGAAACCTTGTGAGGTTCTGTAATAACAATAAAAAGTGCTACACTTGTCCAGTCTCAAAGTAAACAAGCCTGGACGCTAAGGGTGGGTTGTGTTTGTAACAAAGAAGTGTGTGGAAAGAACTGTAGGCAACTGAAAGAACCTAAACGCCAGGAAAGTTCTGACAAATGGAGATATTCTCTAATGGAACATAACCGTTAATATTAAAAGAAGAAAAGCAGCATCTGAGTTGTTCACAGTTCTTGCATCTGGTACCCAGCTAAAGCTCACTGCCAAGAACTGCTGCATATTCCTCTTCCCTGCTGCATCTAGTCAAAAAAGCCCCACATGTCTATATTTAAGGACTTATTTTGAAGGTGTGCATTGAAACAAAGTGCAGTGATGAGCCAAAACCAAAGGAAAGGCCAGTCAAAGTCAGAAATTCCTTGAAACCAGGTCACTCTGTGCACTGGAAAAGTGCAGAATTCAGTTCTTCATCTCTACAGCGTATTTTTTCTTTCAGCATGAGCACAAGCAATTTCCATTCTTCTCTCCTTATTGTGTGCACAGCAAACATCACAGGGATAATGCTTACTTACCCCTCAGGGGGTTGTGAAGATTAATTAGTAAATGTTCCCACTGCATGTCAAAGATGAAAGCTCAGTGTAAGTGCTAAGCATTTGTGTATTCATAGACACCAAAAATATGCATTCTCCACAGGAAAGATGAAAAGTAGTACTGTTTTCTAACTGTGTCCAATTTTCAGAGGTGAAACTCTTATTCTATAGAAAGACTACAAAATTACTTTTTAATAGTAGAGATATTTAGAGAAAATATTGTATAAGACATCCAAATGTCTATTTTTGTTTGGAGCCTGGATGAAGAAATCATTGAAAACCTGCTGATTCCATTAGGAGAAAAGAAAGAAAAGATGAGTTATGTTGTTTAGTGAGATTATAGTGAAAATGAGGGGAAGAAAATGTTCTACTTGGAGTTTATAATCCAAGGAGTATTTAAGATGTTTATACCTTGTATTTTCCCCCAGGATCCTGCCATTTATTTTGTTTCATACTGTTCATTTTGTATAGTAGGCCTTGATCTAAACCTTAGTACAGACATTGCATCCTTCTACTCACTGCAGCTGTTTATGATTAAAACTATATTTTGCCAGAAGCAAAATTGAGGGCATTTGAACATTTTTCTTTGATCAAAGAGGTGACAGAATTAAAAATAAATGTTAAAGTATACCATTGTTTGAAATGATGGAGATAAAATCAAACTTATTTTGGACTGTAATTCTGTAAACTGTACTTCTGTCAGCCTTAAAAGAAAGGGTCAAGGAATATATCTTTCAATATTTACTTCAATAACTTCTTTCAGAAGTTATTCTAGAGTGAGTATTTGGGTTATTATCAGGGCAGGGACACCACTTTACATATACATGCTCATAAATAAATATATATACACCTCTGTGTGCATAATTACACATATATAAGGCTAATACATATATATATATACACATATTTCAGCATATGGCTCACATACACGTAAATACACAGAGATGGATTTCTATGTGTATGTATGTGGGTAAATATATATAGATGTACATGAGATGCATGATATACATGAATACATCTTAGGTTTATATATGTATAAACTTTTGTGTATATATTTATGTATATTTGAGCTATCAAAGTTTAACTCCATTGTTCTTAAAAATATGAAGGAAAATAGGAAACATATGTGGATGCCTTTGGGAAGCAAGTTTCCCAGTTTCTATGTACAAATTGAGGAAAGGGATATAGTTCCTAATCTGTGATCTGCCTCATAATGTAAAGTTAATTTAGTTATCAAGTTTTTCACAAGGTTTTGGCTTTGCTTTCTTTGAAATTGCTTAGACAAAGAGCTTTTTCCACTTGATGGGAGTGGGGAGTCCAGGTAAGCCACTGTTCTCAAAGCTTTTAATTTTTATAACAATAGTGAGTATTCCCTACTGAATATAAGAATATCATTCAGAGGTACAGGGAGCTTTTAACGACACTATATGGTTGTGGTCAAAAACAACTAGAAGAATTATGATTTTGATTTGTCCCATGAACACATTCAATTATGCACTCTTCTCTCTTGGGTTAAAATAATTTCTTCCACTGTATTTCTTTTTATTAGCTTTCTAAATAAAACTTGGACTTATTCTGGATCAAATAGGGTTAAAATAATGGTAATATAAATTTTGTATTCCTTTCTCAAGGATATCAATCTATCTCCACACTGCAGAATTCTCAAGAGACTTTGAAATTTGTGAATTTTTCGTGTCTCTAAAGCGTGGTTCAGTCAGGAGGAATGGCAGTTTTTAGAAGATTTTCCAGCCAGAAAAGAAACCATGCTATATAAATCACCAAGGATTTGTGAAATTACAGTGTCCTGAGGGATTTTTCTTCTCAACAATTCATGTTCTTTCCTTCATTTTTTTTCTTTTCTGGAAAGAAACAGAACAGAACTGAAAGTGCTCCATTTTATGGGTAATTTCAAGACACTTTGCTTTTATTATTACTTCTCTGTTTGCTGAGTATTTTTTACTTTTCCAGTTCAAATACAATTAAGTCTAAACCAATAACTGTTTGTTTGTTTGCTTGTTTGTTTTCTTATTTGTTTGTTTTGTTTTCTACAAAATCTAAAATTTTTTTGTGCCCATAGGACAGCTTCTGAGCATGAGATTGATCATCCTTAGACAAGAACTATTTCCATGGTACTGAAATGAACAAAATCTATTTCTGCCCAAAATGACAATAAAAAGTTTCCACTGTAATGTTTCATGTTCAGGAAAACAAGAATTGTATGTGCTGTTCTGAAATGCTGACATGTACCTGGACACAACAGCACCCAAAGCCAGACAGAAATGAATGGAGAACTTAATACAGAGAAGTCATACAAATCTATGATGTTAAAAGCTCCTAGTGGAAGGTGTGCCTGCCCATGGCAAGGGCTTTGGAGCTAGATGATCTCTAAGGTTCCTTCCAATCCAGACCCTATTCTGTGATTCTATGATTTTTAAATAAGAATTTTTAAATAATGATTTTTTACATATGAGGTTGAACTATGAGGACTGAACTTCTATCCTCAAAATGCAGCCAAAGAGAGATATGAGCACTAGTAACATTAACACAGTAAAATGTGAGTGTGCAAAAATAAAATACAATTAAATACAAAAGCAGACTTTGTGGACTTCACACTCTAACACAGGGAAGTTTGCTTTGTTCTTTCAAAGTGCCCTCTAGCACGGGCACCTTGGATGTCACCAACATTAAGATGCCTTCATATGGTCATAAAAAGGAAGCAAAGCCAGAACTGCTCAGCCTGCAGAGATGGAAGTCAAGAAAAAATGTTCATACATGTTTTCATATTCTCCATTTCTTTCCTGGAATCATGTATATATAAGGTGAAACAGAGTAGACGCAAATTAGTGACCCAAAGCAGGAGAGGGTCTGAGCAGAATGTAAGAATGGATATTACAGTGCAGTCAGATCAAGGACTGTATGGTCTGATACTAATGAGAACCCACTCACATGCTGGACAGTCCCATCCAGGTGTTTTCCAAACTGGCTGCAAAGTGTATCAGTGACAGCAGACCAGTGTGTTGGGAGGAAGCTCTCAACAGAAGCCTAAGAAGCAAATCAAGTATCAGGAGAAGCTCACACAGCAGTTGCAGCTGCCCTATGTTCCTGAGAAGCCCATTCCTTTAACCACTGATACCTACTCTGAATATTCTCTGAAGGGCTGCCCATTTTTTTATTGTAACATGCTATGTACATACAGCACCAGCTGTACTTCAGCCCCCTTGGGAGATATATACATATATATATACACTATACATACTAGTTCAATAATTGATAACTCATTTCCTACCTTTTCTCTCACGACTTGCAGCACAAAATGCACCTAACAAAAAAGATTTGCTGAAAGATAGGCTAAAGACCTGCAAGTGAAATATGATTTTTACACTTGGATGCATATAAAACCAACAAAAACCACTTTATTTTGTATAATCACACAGATAACATAATTTGAGTAGTCTGAAAGTCACAGGTATGTTTGTAGCCATTATTTTCCTGAAAACAGCTAAGGCACTAGCACCAAATGTGACATTTAAAAATAATTAAATCAAATTTCCAAGCTTATTTAAGGTAATGGTGCAACATGAATCGGGCTTTAAGCATATAAGTAGGAGTGTAAAAGCCTTCTTATCTTTCGTTACCATGCCAATGACATCTAGCTATCAGATTACGTCATTTGCTTTGTTTTATAAGCAGGAATGAGTCCCCCATCTGCAATCAGTGCTGTGAGAATTCAATCAGCAGACAGCATTGTGTTTTTTAAGAAAGCCCTGCTGGCTGGAATAATGGTGCCTTGTGGCACATCTCAGCTCTCTATAAAAAGTGCTATAGAAAGCTTGATAACTTGGACGAGTCTCAAAATCAGTGAACCACCTCCTGAAGAGAAAGTTGTTCAGAAAAACAAGGGCATCTTCAACATTGTCATGACTCCTGATCGCATCCCTAAATTTTTCATCCCTTCTCTGGACGTAGAGCACATTTCCTTCCAGCACGAGCCAGAGGAAGACACAACAGAGAATTCTCCTGACAGAGACATCTCTGATGAAATTGTTCAAAAGCGCAGAACAACTAGAAGCAAATCTGAATCCTACATCAGGAAAGAAACAATGTGCAAAGGAGGGAGTCTGGACAGAAGAGGAACCCTGTGTTTCACAGACCCCGTGACTTTCCCTGAAGACCTGGAGAGAGCTGCACATCACTGTGACCCAGCAACCAGAGCTGCTTTCTCTTTGCCGCACCTTTCCAAAATCACTACCCCCTACGGGTTTCTCACACTGGGTGAAAGTCCAAATACCAGGAGGAAAGAGTCTCTATTTTTTCAACATGACTCTGAAGAGCTTAGAATCCTCTTGTCCCAAAGGAAGAAAACCCCATCTCTCGTAAGGAGCTCATCCAGTCCTTTCAGTGAAATCCAACAAACCGTGGAGTGCATAAAACCTTCAGACACCCCTTTTAAGACCAGGCAGTCTGTTTCTTGGGAATCAGTCTGCAATAGCCAGCTTTCCCCTCTGTGCTGCAAGCCAGACTCTGAAACACACCCTGTGAAATGTGAGAAGAAGAGGTTTCAGGTGACATTGAAGAGACACCTGGCCAGCATCAAGCGAATGAGATCTGGCAGTGGGATGAACTGGCTCTGCTAACCCACACCAAGCTGTCTCAGCTCTTAAGCCCTGTGAAAATTTAAAAGAAACAGAAGTGTGCAAGTGTTTGGCACACATTCAGCATTGAAATCTCCTGATAAAGGAGACCAAACAGACAAGCAACCAGACAGAACTTGCTTACGCTATTAAGGTTGCATTCATCTCCTCTTTCCTAAAGTCATGCTCAGCAGCTTTGAATCCTTTACAATGAAACCAAGGACAGGACTAACTACTAACTACATCAAAAGCAAACTACTAAGAAAGAAAATGTCATCTTTTAGCGTAGCAATGTTGGTGTCAAACTGATACAAAAACTGAAAAGAAGAAGCATGCTAGCTAGTCAGGTAAAATAATGTGGGCTTTTTATTTTTTCTCGTATTAAAATGTAAGCAAAAACTAATTAAGAGTTAATTTGTCGCAGGGTGTTTGCAGCAGGTCGCTGCACCCAGCTGTTCATAACTCCTGAGGGGAATGTGCTGGCTGAGAGGGGAAGCCAAGTGCCTGCTTGTTCATGACAGTCAATAGCAAGACATTTTCTGTATTTAACAAATCTGCTTATTTTATCAGTGCTGCAGTTAGCTTTTCAACATGCTTGGAATTAGGGGGAATACAATGTGATTTGTTTACCTCCTTACCAGTGGCAAAGTATAATACCATTCTATTTATATCCTGTTATTGCTCCAGTTATTACTAAACCAAATAAAATCTCTTTTTCTTTAATAGTCTTCTTGTCCTTCTTGTCATTGCTGTTACCTTTCTCTTACTTTTCTCTTTTTTTTAATCCCCACAGTCTTTTTATTACCTTAAATCAAAAAGGGCATAAAGCATAACTGAGAATATTCAGTGTCCTCAAAACACGTTTCAACCCTGTTTGTTAAACTTGATTGTTTGGGGAGGCACTCATACTCCAATATATTAAGCACCTCAGTGGAAAAGCCACTAGCAACAGCTAGAAATGTCCAACAACATCTAAACATCAAGCTGAAAAGTTTTCTCATGTGAAATTATCACCATATTCAAACTGCTCATATCCACCTAAGTAAAATTTACTTGCTAGTGAATTACAAATAAAGACAACTTAAAGTACCTGTGAGATTTTTCTAGGGTAAAAATCTGTCCCAAGAAACAGAGTTATCAAAAATGGCATCTGTTAAAATCCATTATAGCTTATTGGTTTATTACTTTAGTTAATTAGTTTATTTAATCTATTTTTATAACTAGAATATGGATAAAGTCATCAGTGTCTGTAATTAAAAAAAAACCCACCTACTTTAGCTGACAGGAGTACTATAATATTTGAAATAAAAAATATCCAATACAATATTTTGTATTGAATTTATTTGTGTTGCATAATCTGTAGTAGACAATTAAAACTGTATCAGGATCTTGACACATGGAAAAAGAGCTGCTGCCTGAGATGAGATTGTGCCTCTTTTACAGACAAGGTATAAATTCTGTGCAACAAATACAGCTCAAGCAGCCCATGAAACTCATGTTCCAAATAATCAGAAACGAGCTGGCTGTGCTCCCCTGGCTGTGTGGCAGCACAGAGGCCATGGTGTGTGAAATGAAATATGTGTGTGAAATTGAGTAAACTGTGACAGCAGCACAGGTATCGAGGCCTGGGATAGCCATCCTGACTCCCTTTATAACCTAAAGTATGATTCATCTCATCTCCTACAGATGACATCTAAAACTCAGCAGGTGTTTACTCAATAGGCTTTGTCCAGAAGAATCCCAGTTAAAAATTGCCACATCTTTGCAGGAGGCCAAAGGCAATGCTTGGGGTTGAACCCTGAGTTCTCGGCTTGAGGTTTAGTAATAAAGTCAATCACTCTGCTCTCAACATAAAAGCAAATGAGAGAGTTTTTGTTTTTTTTTTTTCTGTAAAACCCTTTTAAAAATTAAGAAAAAATGTAATTGGCAGGAATACACTGGGCTGGGGAGAATGCAAAAGAGCCTTTAAAGATGTGTTTGCCATTTTACCTTGTCATTCACCAGATTCCTATTAAGGGCGACCATGACTGTAATTTTAATCAGTTAATGGCTTTGAAAAAGATCTGGAGTACAAATGAGGTGGCACTCTGCACACCATAATCCACACTAAGTAACTTATGCAGGCCTACACAGACTCCTGTTTACATTATCAGACACAGCTACACCTGTGATATTTTCCATGGAGAAAATATTTACCACAGCATGTTAGAAGCTGTTTCTTTTATACTTCAAGGAGATGTGCTGTACTTAGCTCGCCTTGTATATAACCAAAAGCTGAAGTCCCTATCCAAAGTACCTCTTGCAGTTGCACAGCTGGCTTCAAACCAGAAATTCTGTCTGGGTTTCTCTCATTCTACAACTTGGAATAGTAGAATCATTGAATAATTAAGGTTGGAATAGACCTCCAAGATCTTTGAACCAAACCATTAACCTAACGCTGCCAGATTCAACACTAAACCATGTCTTTATATGCCCTATCTACATGTTTTTTGAACTCCTTTAGGGATGGTGATTCCATCAGTTCTTTGGGTAGCATACTCCAATGCCTGCCCACTCTTTCAGTGAAGAAATTTTCCCTCATATCCAAACTAAACCTCTTCTGGTGCAAATTCAGATAATTTCCCCTCTTGTGCTGACCCTTGTTCCCTGGCAGCAGAGCTTGACCCCCACCTGGCTCTCCTCTCCTCTCCTCTCCTCTCCTCTC
>VWZF01007028.1:0-16549 GCA_013396755.1 Sclerurus mexicanus | reverse complement strand
CCGGAGTTTCAGAGAGTGAGAAGGTCCCCCTTGAGCCTCCTTTTCTCCAGGATGAGCCCCCCCAGCTCCCTTAGCTGATCCGCATATGACTTGTGCTCCAGACCCTTCCTCAGCTCCATTCCCCTTCTCTGGACATGCTCCAACACCTCAATGTATTTCTTGGAGTGAGTGGCCCCTTTGTTTTGGTCATTTTTCACTGCACATCCCACAAATACACAGAGGAGAAACAAGGTGGGGTATACAAGGTATTCTAAGATCACAGTCGCAGCTAAATTGATGTTTGGGGATGGGATACCATGGTGCTCTGCTGTTGCTGACTGCTATTCTCCACCTGTAAGATGCTGAAGAAACAAACCTATTCATCAACTTGGGAGCCAATTTCCTTTGCATTTCTAATATTCATTCAGATTGGTCCTCTTTTTTCTACTGCTAAGCTAATACATTCTTCTGATACTGCTTTTTCTGATCTTTTTGTGTTACCACAACAGATTTGAGAGGATTTTTTGACCCTCACTTTGATGACTATCACAGTTTTCGAGTTCTTCCCTGACACTGGGATGGAGAAGATGAGGAAATGGATGAGGGCTATGTGGAAATGAGTGTAGAGAGACAGCAGATTCAGTGATTATCATTCAACATTTTAAGGGACTCAAAAAGGTAAACAAATATGGGA
Source organism: Sclerurus mexicanus (assembly GCA_013396755.1). NCBI lineage: Eukaryota > Metazoa > Chordata > Aves > Passeriformes > Furnariidae > Sclerurus > Sclerurus mexicanus. The sequence continues at coordinate 15,876 of VWZF01007028.1, read as the reverse complement.
AGGGAGTTTGCTGAGTCACTGTGTAGTCTTGGGGAGTTCAGCTCATAACTTATAAGAAGGAATCTGGTGTGTGCTCCTTTTTCTCCATTGTGATGGCTACTGAACTATTACTCTTTAACTGACCTACTTCTTCAGCTTTCTGAGACCCCAACAAACTGACATCAGACATGAAGCTTGTTATTTGTATTCTCAGTCTTGAAAATGAAAGTACTCTTACTGAGGGATATTTCAGATTTGGGTGTCACCCCCAAATTTTCACAGTCATGGAAACAACAATATTTGAGGCTTTATTAATTCCTAATTCTCTGTGATAGTAACTTCCTTGTATGAGTGGCTGGAATACTGGAGGCAAAACACTAAAACTAACCACCCAGAAAACATGTTTATTTTAAAAGCAACCTTGGAACAAGCTTACAGGAAAAAGGCATACACAGGGATTAGATTATAGAATCAATGACTTATGAGATCCCTTTCAGTTTAAATGCTTACAATGAATGAGTAAGTTCTCTGGAGTACTTTGGCAGGGCAAGGTCTTCCAGGAGATCAGCATATATGCCTAAATATCTTCTCCTAATCCATTTTACATAAATACCTATTCATGTCATTAAGACTTGTTTTTCTCTCCATTGCATGCAAAATTACAATAATGCCGGAGACCATCAGTGCTTCAGCAAGTACTTCACGAGAGTGTTCGAGCATTGGGTTTGACACAAGGGAGGTCACTAGAGCAGGTTCACCTCTGGTGCCTGTGCACAGGGAGGGGTTGTGGTTTGATTACTCTTTCAAAAAGAGAATTAACACCGTTTTAGGAAAGTGTTGTGTGGGTTTTTTTGTTGGATCTTTTTCTTTCCTTTTTAATTTCCATCATGGACCGGTTGAAAAAAATGGTTGGAAAGCCTGTGCATCTTGACCATTCAGAATTGTGTTTAAAATACCTGGTGTAAACTTTATTTGCCTGAAAGCAGGAATTTTATGGAAGTGCAAGCTAATTCTGAGTTGGGTTTATTATTTGTGCCTGTGATCAGTTATATAAACTTCCTTTCTCATTGTTTCTTATCAATCTCCGTTGAAATTTGATCTGGATTTTTAAATTTCTGACTATATTTCTCTGTCATATTACACTGTAGATCACCATGTTTTCCTAAATTGCTGCATAATATTGGTCTCTTCTGTTTAAACTGCAATCACATTTCTTCACAGTTATCTATATTTTGTTAGTGATTGCAATGCTTTTTTCATTCTGCATACAGTCCATTTGTAAATGGCTCTAGGATATTTCCAGCTGTATGGTCTAAAAATATAGGTCATAATCATTATGGTGTAATTCCTATTTTATTTTAGTAACTTTGTTTTTATTTTTATTGCGCAACTGAGATATAACATAGTGATTCCTCAGAGTGATTATACCATCCAGGCCTCTCTTTTCTGTGGTGATTTTTCTCCTGCTTTCTCTCCACGTGCACCTGCTGCTGATACCATCTTACACAATGGGGAATGTAATGACCTCTATTCACTTATTGCAAGTTATACAGTGTTGTGAACTCCATGAAATATTTAACACTAATAAACAGGATGGTCATTACTTTAATGTATAATGAGAAAATAAATTAAGTAACTGACATTTAAATAAAATATAAATACTTTATGCAGTTTCTATTTACCACATCATGGCAGTAATCCATTTAAAGTCAATGAACAACATAATTGAATGGCTCATGTAATGCAAAGGTCTTTCTTGAGGGTTTTTTTCCCTGACTATTCACATGGAAACTTGTAATTTCCTGACCTTGTTTAGGACCCTTGTAAACATAAAAGTATTTTTATATTTCCAATGTAACATTTTCGTTTCACAAAATATCAGAAGTAAGGACACTTGGAACATGCCACTAAAAGGCACCTTTTCATTGATGTTCTGTGGTTACTCCAGACTTATATAGTAACTGGTAATAGAGGAACTCACCATCTTAGAGAAAGGTTGACATTTTCTCCACAGACAGCCCATGCCCACTCACCACACTGTTTAGCAAGGATAAAAATAAAAACAAACAATGAAATAAAATGAAAGTAAGTTTTCATAGCAATAAGCATTTCTTTTCTGAAAAGTCAAACAAAGAGAAATTTTAACTAGCATGAATATTCATCGTGGTCTGTGAAAATTTTGCAAATTACTCAGTGCAGCAAAAACATTTGAATTCCATGTAGGTTTGTTACTGAGAAAGATTTGTTGCATTTAATTCTAAATACCCTTTTCACTCTATTTAAAAAAAAAAAAAATAGAAAGAGTAATCCAAAGATATTTCAAATGTCTCATGTAGTACTTTAATAAATATTACAAGCTGAAACTTCAGAAATACAGAAGTAAACAGTAAAAATGTAAATGAAACATTTTGAATACACTATCAAAGTTTATTTTAATCAGCTGTAATATTCTCTGGATTTTCAATTATTATAAAATTGAATATTTGAAATCAATAATTATTCATGTCATAGACTTGGGTTTTTTTTGTGATGGAAAGGACTCTGTAACTCTGAACATTTTACAGAAGCAGAAAATAACTCTATTTACATAACAAAAATGAATATAGTTTAAAGGCCTAGAGTAGGGCCAAGAATTTCCTTCCTGAAAGCTTGCAAATCCCTGATCAGTGATTGCATGATCTGAGAAAGGGGCGATATTATAATTTCCCCTTTATGAATCAGAGGTATCAAGAGAATAGGTTATGATCTTCTGATAAGATATTAATATATTAGTGTATTAATCAGTCCTGAAAATTGTACAGGCATTAGTGGGGACAGCACTCTTATCTGTTGCCAGATGAGTACAGAGTTGGCTGAACAAATCTACACTAGCATATTAAACAATATCTGGGAGTATTTATCTATGCACTTATGTAACCTATTATCCTTTCCCCCACTCACTACTACATATAAAGGAAATTATGTTATGTACCCAAAAATGAAGCACAGCACACTCAGGTCAGTCTTGGCCAGTCTTAGACAAAATGCTCAGGAGCTTTCTTTGCTCTGAAGGCAAACACACATTCAGTTATTGGGTCTCCTGTCCTGTCCTGTCCTGTCCCATCCTCTCCTCTGCTATCCTCTTCTCTTACCTGGGAGTGTGAAATACAGTCAAAGCATTCCAGGTCTTTCCTTCATCATGTCAGGAAAGAATGTAGAACATTCCAGGAATTCCCCTATGAACACTTGATAACAAGTGCTCAAAACTTCTGTGATAAGAAATCAATAAAATTTATTTTACTAAGACATTGTTTTGCTTTCCTTATCTTTCAATTTTAACATTAATTTTAATTTATTTTAAACAATTTTAACCCTATCTTTCAATTTTGAACTCATAGGCACCTGCTGAACTCAAGTATGGGTACTATTTGAACTATTTCTACTTTATTGTGAAGAGATGATCCAAAATCTCATAAGAGATAGGAAGAAGGTGCACTGTGAGCTACTGCTATGCTTTATCATGCTTGTGGTGAAACATGGAATCCTGACAGTAATTTCTATTTTCACTTTGTTGTTGTATGCCAAAAGTTCTGACTGAATGAAAGACTTAAAGTGAGATATATATCATGAGTGTAGAGGTTTAGGTGATAAATCAAAAAAGGGATCACAGTTGCATTTTATCATCAAAATAGAGCATAAAACTGAGGGAAACTTTTAACTTTATCTAAGCTCTAAGTTTCTACCTGTATTTCCTCTTTCCCTCACAACTGGATACAAAGAAAGTGTAAGAAAACCTTGCAGCTTGCACTGCTCGGCTGAGTGCCTCAAGTTATGTAAGATGATTGTGACCACCAATTTGAAGTCTGAAGATATTCTGGATCATACATTAAACACTAATAAACTGACAAAGTGAATGTGAAAAGTTGTTGCAGTAATTACTACAGGCAGTGTGGTTAAACACTGACAAAAATATTCTTCCTTTCTCGCTTGCTCTTGGCAATATAGTTATCTTTATTTTACTTATTTCAAATGCAGTAAAAAGTAGATCCATTAAACCAGAACATAACAATGTCAAATTGTTAGACTTGTGCTGCCAGTCACAAGTAGAATCCCATTTTTCTGTTTGGTTGAACATATATTTAAATATGACATTTGTACCTGCTGAGGTCTGCATGGCACGTGTCATTATGCCAGGCAGACACACGTTTGCTGAAGGGGACATTCAAAGAGGCCACTGTGTCAAGGTCCTGAGACACTGAACACGTCTCTGCAATGCATCCTCCCATTTCAGCTAGTCTAAGGACAGAGTACCACCTAAACAAGTGGAAATCCTGTGATAACAAAATCTAAGCTAGTGTAAACCACCAAACATTTTCACTAAGAGAGACCAAGTGACCAGGAGCTGAAAATCTAACATAGAATGTCAATAAGGAGATACCTAGGTCTCCCTGAGCAGGTTTCAGTGCATCACAAATGACTGGAAATGACCCATAAAGACAAGCCTCATTTTGTAGTACCTGCAACATTTGTAATGTAAGTATGTCTACCTAATATTTTCCTTATGAAAAAAGGAAATAAATGGGAATTTTTTGGGCATCTCATCTGATTTATCCTGAATACCTTCTTTAAAATTACATGAACACAGTAGTATAAATATTTATATTAATAAACAATAATTAAATGAGGAACTTAAAGGAATAGATATATTTCAGCTATAGAAATCCATTGTACAGAAATCCAGAGTCATGACATGAATGTCAATGGTTGTGCTAATTTAAAGGAATTAAAGAGAGTTATAATAGACAACCACACACACACACAAGATCAAGAACTTACTGGTGAAAACTACGTGTTTTCTGGTCTTGAATTTCTGAGGTTTGCCAATGCGGCATGACATCACCAAAGACTTCCTAGCATTTCCTACACACAGTGGACTTCTCTACTTCAAATTTGTGCTGTTCAGACTTAAATTAGTCCTTGGTGTGATGATGTTGGCAACAATGAAGGACTTGCATGAACGAAATGATGGCCACTTGAATTATTCTATCTTACATACGTGAAAAGCTCTTAGCTTCACCAGACATCCAAATACACATTGATGTAAAATTAATTGTGTGGAATACAAACCCCTGTAGTAACAGACAAACAAGTTAAAGCTGCTTGCTACAACATCTAATTAAGATAAACAATCCAAATCCACACTATTTCACCACTCCAGGCAAATTTTAGGCTACAAAATAACCCTTGCCTGCAAGAGGGATATGCCATGCAAGATATCCTTAGACTTCCTATTTCAGAGGAACAGCAGGTGGAGTGCATATGTCCCTCTCATGATACATACACAAAGTCTGTAGTAAACATGAAGCTCAAGATCTGAGAGGACAGCCTGGACTAGCTACTTTGGTAGCTACTTAACAAAACTTTACTACTGAATGAGGCTAATGACAGGACAGAACTGACTCATTCATTGACACAGTGACCTTTACCTGGTATAGACCAAAAGAAGTTGGATTGACATCACAACGGTTGTTTGCTTATACATCACTTGCCTGTCATTACACTCTCCCTCTGATGGATTATTCCATTAAGTGGACCAGAAATAGCATTGACGTCACAATTCACATCTGCTACTGTAATCATTTGCCTATCTACTATTTTCAGGTGAGACAGAAATCCCCCAAAACTGTTCACGTTACACAAAGCATCACCAGTTATTCTATTCAACTTCAAGCCCTTCTTCAAAGAAACAGTGGAATAGCATACACTCAAACCATCAATAGCTTCTGTCAGCTCAATGGAAAAATCAAATTCCCCAGCTGAACCGTAGGAGGAAGTTCACAGACTGCTAAACATAAAAGGAAAAGGTTGCAAAGCTTTTAGCACTGACCTTGTACAAACTGAGACCTCACACCATGGCATTATCACCACCTGCACTAGTGCAGAACGGGAAGGAGCAGGCACACAAGCTAAATGTAGATGGATGACAAGGGCTAAAATTTGAAACAGAACAATTGTCCAGATGTAACCAAACAGCAGAAGCAGCAATATGGATTACGCACAGTTCAAAAGCCAGTATTTTCAGAGCAGTTCACTTGAACAAGTGCAAAACCCCATAATTCAATGAAAAGAAAAAATGTTTGCTTGCTTTTTAAGTCTCTTGAAGGGAAATACGTTGCATGTGCAAGGTATATGACAACTATAGTACAGCCAGGTTGAAAAGCTTCTTGCCTTGTAGAGGCTTACCTGGGCAGCTCAGACTTCCAAGACGTTGCACAAATTCAAACTCAATGACTGATCTTACTGGGATTACCTACACAAACTGTTCTGTTCACAGTTGCCCTCAGTTGCTGTCTGTCTGTTATGTGTTCCTCGTTATCTGGTTAGGAATAAAACAATCAAAATAATGAGGTTACTAGCACACTTATGCTTTTTTCATAGAGAAAGGACTATATTCCCCTACATGTGTTACAGAACTGGAGTTTAGCACTGACGGAAACAACTCAAGCTGTGACAGCAGCTCCTAAGTAATCCATTTTCTCTTATTTATTTCTCTATTGTTCCTATTGATTTGCTTCTTTTTAATGCACTGTAGCCACTATCTTTACGCTTCTCTATGAATAAACTTCTCAAAACTCTATTCACTATCCCTGCCTGCAACTGTGGATGTTGGACGTACCAGTCAAACATTCCTCCACCCACTCCTACCTGCAATACACCCTGGTTAATACTCTAGTTATAGGCATAGGCATACCTAAGGAATGAGACTATCTGAAGTTTCTTACATCTTGCCATTTTGAATATCTTTGGCACCAGATTTATTCACCACACTCTGTGTGAACTTTTTTGTACCCACAAAGAGACACAGAGAAGAAAAAGAGCACTTGATAAGGTTGGATGATGGTGTGGACTTGAAATTGTTAGAAGTTTGCAAGGCATACAGGAAAGCACACATTCACACCCTACTTCTATTTCATAGTAGTTCTTCAGATCTTCTTTGCATACTATTAAGTTTCATTCTTTGCAATCATACCCCTTCTGATGACATCCCTAGATAGTATTTCCTTCACAAGTGACAACCATTTCAGTGCCCTTCATGCTGACCTCACTGTGCCCTTATGCATAGCAAGAAGGTCAGGATTACAAATTGTCATTTTTTGTATTAAAAACCTTCTCTTCTATGTCTTTTTGTTTTGATGATACTCAGATTTTTTTTTCTTTATGTAAAAAAAACAATTTCCTCAAGTCAGTTAGTGTTTCATCATTTGTGGGAGTAGACTTACAGTAGAAGTTTTCTCTGTATTGTAACATGGATTCCCTGTCTTTTTTCCCTGAATCACCCTTCTTCTTCCCAAAACACCTTGGGAGAATCCTTATCTCCCTACCTTGGTATGCAGGAATCCTTTCCTAGGTGAAGTCCCTTATCCTAGGTGAAGTCCCCTCATTGGCCCTTAGTTAACCCCTTCCCCATTGGTTGTTAAACCTTTAAATACCCCTACCCATACTGAATAAACTCTCTCTCTCTCTCTGCCCCCTCTCCGGTGGTCTCTGTGTGTCTCTCCCATGGGACATCTCGGAGACCTCGTGGGTGGCGGGGGGGGTGAAGGGGGAGCACTCCACTCAGCTGTCGTACATTATTAAGTGGGAATCACTGTGTATTTTACCTTATTGACACATTACGGGAAATTATTCATCACTGTTTTATCTTGCTATATTGAGTCAACTAAGTGTCCTGCCTTCTGAAAAGTAAAGTTACTCGAACACTGATAAAAACTAATCTTCTAATTTGTCTCCAAGGTCACAATCACCCAGTTATAGAGTTGGCAAGAGTACACAGAAGGTTTAAGTAGCTATACAAACATCTGGATGAATGGGTCTTGGGAGTTAAATATTTGGAATCAACTTCCAAAGATCCCTTCAAAGTCTTGTTTTGTATGGTCTAATTCTAAAAAAATAATCATTTAGTGTGTAAAAAAATACCCCAAAAACTTCACTGACATCTTTAATACTCCTGGTGGATGCTTAGATAGCCAAAAGGATCAGCCATTTTTTGTTTTGATTCTATGTTTGGTGTCACTATAATTTTTTTTTCTTTTATTGTTTGAATGCCACTGCCAACTAAATGTTTAACACAATTACCCCTGTATAGAGTCCTGTGTTATGTTTAATTAGCTTCTCATGTGAAGAAATGTCTTAGAAAAACAGATAGTCCAAAACCATAACAGCCCACAAGGAGAAATTACAACTATATTGTTGTCTCCTACACGTGTATCAGGCCACCTATAAATGTCAACATAACCCAAAGCTCACTACTTATTGTCTAATCTTGACCTACTTTCCTGACTATTCTCAGCAAATACTAGTGTTTTGTATCATTAAATGATGAACTTGAGAATGTTAAAACATTTATCTGGAGCAAATTAATGGAAAAGCAGGCACTATACTCCTGTTTGTATTTGATATATCATGCAAGTTGTTATATAAAAATAAATACAAAGAATGCATAGTTGATGATGCTTTGATACAGAGGACTCCATTAGTGCACTATCTCCTAAGCACATTAAATTTTCCAGTGCGAAATAAATCAGGGCATTGTAGGTTAAGAGTCTTGTTTTGCTAATTGAAGAAAGATTCATAATGCAGTTGTGCTCACAAGAGTGCAATAAAGTTGCAGTCCACCTAGGGTGTTTCTGAATAAGTTCCTACACGGTCTTGAAGAATTGTTATGGATGCCAAGACACAGAGCATTCCTGTTTGTAATGTAGTTCCTCATTTATTAATTAGTTTTATTATCTATTTTCTAACATTGACATTAAAACAAATTAGTAATGATAGTGAAATTCACAAACTAATGTTATATCCAGCTGGAATAGAATATCTTAGAGGGGATACCTCTGCAGAAAAGCTGTTTGTTTGAATTCCCTAAGTTTCATAGAAAATCTCAAGTTGGAAGGAATCCATAAGGATCACTGAGTCCAGTGCAGACCTGCTCCTTGCAGGACTACCTATAACCAAACCGTATTGCCAAGAGCATCTCCCAGACACTTCTTGAAATCTGTCAGGCTTGATACCATGACCACTTCTCTGGGGATCCTCCTCCAGTGACAGCCACCAGTGAAGAATCTCTTCCTAATGTCCAATCTGAGCTTCCCATGACACAACTTCAACCCATTTTCTTGTGTTCTGTGACTTGTCACCAGAAAGCAGAGACTGGTGTTGCCTCTCCACTGCCCTTCTACAGGAAGCTTGACATCTTGAGCTCTGGCAGCCTTGGTGCTGTGCCCCCTGCCCTAGGGAGCCTGTTCAGTGCCCAACCACCTTCTGGGGGAAGAACCTTTTCCTGATATCTGACTTAAACCTACTCTGACACAACTCAAGACCATTTCCTGGGTGCTGACCCTGATGACCCACAGAGCAGAGATCAGTGCCTGCCCCTCTTCTGCCCTTCTCCAGAAAGTTGTCCCTGCAATGGGGTCTCCCCTCAGTCTCCTCCAGCTGAACATACCAAGTGCCCTCAGGGGCCTCACATGCTTCCCCTTAGGGACCTTCACCATCTTGCCTCAATCTTTGCTTTTTCAGGCTGAACAAGCCAAGTGGCATCAACTGCTCCTGGAAAGTCTTGCCCTTCAGAGCTTTCACCATTTTGGTTGCCCCCATCTCTAGGCAGTCTAAGAGTTTTATGTCCTTGCACCTTCAAGGTTCCCAAAACTGCACCCATACTTGAGGTGAGGCCACCCCAGTGCAGAGTAGAGAGGGACAATCCCTTCCCTTGACCAGCTGGGTACACTGTGTCATGTGTCCCCCAGGACAGAGTTGGTCCTTTTGGTTGCCGGGGCACTGCTGAATCATAGTCAACTTACCATCAGCCCAAATCCCCAGAATGTCTTTCTTTGGGGGCTGTTCTCATTTCACTCACAATACTACCCACTGTGTCACAACTCTGTATGCGAACATTTGGAATTTTTTTCTACTTTTCACACTTTCTACTAATATCGGTACAATCATTAAAACAGACAATAAGCTTTTCAGTTAGAAGAGAAAAAAAAAAATTCCTTTTAAGATGTTCTTCCATGATTTAAATGTCAAAAATTTGAATAAAAATGTGAACAGCGACACAAAAAGGAAAGAAAACATTCTCAAATTGTTAATTTGAGAATTTCAGCATGTAGATTTATGGCTCATTTAAATTCATATCAGATTGAATTTTTGCTTTACTGCTTTGTTAGGATTCATCTGGACATCATTTGAGAATTGTGCAAATGGGCAACTGATCTAGCGTATCATTTTGGGAATGGAAATCTCTTTCCAACTGAGTTTCAAGACAGACTTTTTAACCAGAGTCAACTTAGTTGCTGTGTATTTGAGTCCTAAATAGGGACTGAACTTTTGTGAAGCCATTTCACAATTGCAGACTGCAAAATTTAACACAATAACCATGTAATTGTGCATTAATTAAGTTTATCATGAGAAAACAATGTACTCCTACTAAACACTGAACCTCAGCACTTCCAGAGTCATATCTGTTTCTTTCACAGGTATTCTGAGTGATGATAATGATAAAGTTTCCAAGTTCTTAATTAGATTTAAATAAATTGTGAATTCATATCGTATTACACTCCTTGAAACACATTACTTGAAGCTGAAAGAGCAATTAATGTTTTCCATATTGGCAATTTCAGGCATATAATGATAATGTGCTTCCAGCAACTTAAAAATATGGTCTATAAATATGGTATACACTTAATAGTGGCAAAGTAGGCAGAGACAAAGCAGCTCTCTCGACTTTTTTAGCAACAAGATAAGATTATTATGGAGAGAAATAATTAAATGCATTGAAAATTGATCTTTCTTCTTTACACATGAAATTCAGTGCAGGGTTTTGTGCATTGCAAATAGGAAATGCTGAAGAAACTGGCACAGTAGAGTGCCTGCAGTTAAGCAAAAAGCAATTCAGAACCTATATAGCATAGGAAGATTTGGGCTTTTTTTGTCTATTTGTTATCTTTTCTTCCCCCTTGGAAATAAGGGTTCTAAGTTTCTAATATTTAAAAGAAAAAAAAAATCTTTTAAATTAGTTCAAAGCATCAACATTTGTCAGTAACTTGGGAAATGTTATATTCAACAACAAAACAGTTTTTTTTTCTTTCTTTCCCTCCATGTGGAAAATTTGAAAAATTAACAGTTCTCCCCAGGTTCTTTCATTTTGAAAAACTCATGAGTAAATGAGCAAACAAACACAAAAGGTATTTTCCCATAAAATTCACATTTTAAATAATTAAAAAATAATTGAAAAAAAATATGAAAAACTCTCTGTGTGATCCCATTCAATATTTCATTAATTGGCCCTTGAAAAATTTCACTTGTTCATAGTTCTACCCAACATCATAGTCCTTTATCACCTTAACATGCTGAGATTACAACTATTCTGAGATTACTAATTGAGTTTTTAAACTGAGTTGTCTACTAATTAAATTGCTAAATATAGTGAAAAACATTAATTTCTTAGGCAACTTTATTGATTAGAATATCTAATTAAAGTGAATCTTCTCCTTTGGTGCATCTTCAAATCTAGAGAAAATGATACTACTGGAATTAATGATTCAGTTGATTTCATTGGTAATATACAAGTAACATCCTCTATGTATCTCTGTGTGAGAATTTGTTTACAACTGATGCTATGGACATCAGGAGAAAGATACTTATATACCGGAAGTCTTAAAAAGAAAATGTATTAGGTTGAGTGATGATCAAGCAGTGAATAGAAGAGAAAATAAACATTTAACTTTGGAATTACTTATCCATATAATTAAAGGTGAATTCTATGGCAGAAGATGACAGTTTCAGGTACAGCTCAAAGGACACTAAGGGGCCATATTCATGGGACAGGTCTGCTATCCTGCAGTATTCACCAGTGTGTCAACAAAGAATAAAAAAAAAAAAAAAGTGGCAGATCACTATGTGTTTAAATTAAATTAAAAAAAAAGTTACAATTCTTATTTTAAAAAAAATAAATATCTCAATGAAAACCAAAACCAAGCCCAAACAAAACCCATATACTTTCTAATTATTTCCTAATATGTGATGTAAGGAATGTAGCTATGGATTTTCATGTGGGTTATATATAAGTTTTGAACAACTGAAGTGCCAATTTTCACTATTTTGCCTGGGAAAAGTAGGACGAAGGTGGAAGGAAAAGGATTGCTATAACATCTTGCATCCTTTCTTTTCCCATATTTTCAGGAGGAAGAGGCAAAAGCCATAGAAAAGAGATTTAGATATAACTTTTCTTCTTCCTCAAAGACTTCCTGTCTACTGCAGTGGTGTGTGAGAGAGAGAGGGAGAGGAATGGGAGAAAAATTTGCTTTGTCATCTCCTCTCTGAACATTTTTGCAATATATTGTTTTCTAAAACAAGTCAAGGAATGTGTTATTTATTCACCTGTTTTCACACAGTCTTTTCTATTACTACTTTTATTCAATTTATTTTAATTCTTTATTTTTTAAGCAGAGAGAAATATGATTAACAAGTTAATCATACGTTAAGACTAATTCTTATGTCATCTTTTTACTTTCTGCTCTCATATTCACTCTCCCATTATGCAAGACATAGAAGAGAATGCCACATAATTTTAATTTCATTACCCTCTAAGCTCTGTGTGGGTGGAACTTATTGAGTTGGCATGGGAAAAAAGAATCACAGTTGTTCTCAGCAAGAGAATATCCATATTAAAATACTTTAGAATAAAAGGAAACTTTCTTTTCTTTTTGAGGGTATTTAGAAGGGTTGCAAACAACAAAGGAAAATAAAAGTCAGGTGAAAGGCATATCAAAGTCAAATAAATAAAGAAATAAACAAATAAATAAATATTTTTGTCTTCACAAAAGGATGATAGTTCTGACCCAATAATCTTCTAACATTGTTGGTTAGCATTATTTTATTTTCTGCAGATATATAGTCCTTCAGGTTAACAGGAAGTTGAGTATAGTGTCACCTGTCACAGAATACTGCCATTAGGAATTCTTTGCTCGCTCCTTGGTGACCAAGTTTTGGCACCGTTGATGTAGCAGATACCTCAGATTCTTCCTCTGATATTTTTGATGGAGACAGCAAAGTAAAGTTTAATAGTTTTCCATTGAACATCAGACTGATTCACTAATGTGTGAGAGAAAGAAAAAAGCACCAACACTGCTAATTACACAATCATTTGTATTCAGTGTCCTCTCTTATTTCAGAGAGTTTTCCAACAATATATCCCAGAATGCCTGGACTAATATTTTTGTCTAAATTTACGAAAGCAGCTATGCACTGACCTAGTAGAGTGAGTTTGAAATAATCTCAGTGACAACCTACACCATGCAGAGAAATGTAAAAAAAAGAAAAAAAAAATCCTGTAGATTTTGTGACCCTTCTCAGCCTAGTATAAGTGAATTAATAGTCACAGGAACTAAGCAATCTGTGTGGCCAGCTGTGAATATTTTCCTGCATTTCTGTGAGGTTTCCACAGTACCTTTGCATGCTCATTTAAATTAAATCTGTCCTTCATTCAAATCCTTTTTTTTAAAACAAATTGCAAAGTGACAGATTCAAGTTTCAGTTGACTGGTTTCACAGATTCCCTGCATCCCTTTGGAGAGCTTTATTTCTCTACTTTTAAAATAAGGATGCTATTTGCTACTTCCTTTCTGTGTCTGATCTGTCTGTTTCAGAACAGAGGATTGACTTAGGGCTTTGAAAGCACATCTTATTTAGGGAACCTGTGACAGTCTGAGTCCTGCTGCAATAGAAACAACATGGTGCCACTCTTGACCCTTGTCATTGACTTGATTTTGGGGGAGTGGGTGATATATTTCTGTTAAATTTCTGAACGGCTATGTAAAAATGTGCATTACATATGCCCATAGTTTTCTATTTCATTCAGTTAGATACATTCTGTTCTGTTCCAAGGTCCATAAGCACAACATAACACCCTGGAGAGCCCTTTGTGTATTTTTTAATGTTTTAACCTCTGTGGATATAAACTAACTTGCTGGTATTATCATCCTGTCTTTTGATTGAAGCAGAGACTAATTAAGTTAGTTATATAATTATTATTCTAAAGACTCTCCTTGTATGCCTCATCTGTCTTTATGTTGCTGAAAAAGACATTTTCTTGTCTATATTTTTGCTGCCTGAGCAAATATAAATGTGTTCCTTAGGTCAGCTAACATTGAATAAAATTTTTTACGTTAATGAGTGTAAAGAAAAAAAAAAAAGGAATAAAAAAATAAATCCTGCCAGAACTTACCTACATATCAACATATCTCCTAGCCCACTCAATAAACCATGTGGTTTTCTTAGGGTCTCTTTCATTAACCTGAATAAAACCATTAAGATCTATATAGAGATAAGACACTTGTGTTCTATCTCACTCTATAATGTCCTGGGATAGAAGCACATTAATATCCATTCAGAGGCAAGAGCTGGTTGTTCCATATGAGACAGTTATTTCCACCATTCATAGATAACACTAAGTCATCTAGTCTAAACTAATCACTCAAAGAAACCTCTTTAGACTTTGAACCAAGAGAATACATGAATAATGATGCTTGTTTGTATAGCTTGTTTAAGGAAAATAAATCAAATAAACCAGTGAAGGTAAACAGATTTGAGCAAAATGGAACCACTTTCCTCCACAGGTTAAATACGACTATTTTTAGAGCTGATCTTTCGCCCTTCCTTAGCTGTGAATATGGACTCTGACATACACCAACACCAGCTGGAGCAACTACTGTGGCACACCAAAAGCCTCTTCCAAGGGACAGCTCCTGTGGGAGAATGCAGTTGTGCAGGCTGTCCGGAGTGCCTGGTGGTCCTCCCCCAATCTCGAATCGGTAGTGGTCTCACATGTGCTTTACCTGAGATGCTTAGTGCCAGGTAAGAAGCTGTCAGAAGAGGTAAGGGGACAGTGTGCCATCAGGAAGAGTCAAAATGTGGATCAAAAGGAGATCAACAAGATTTTTTCAGAAATCACAAATGTCAGGAGTCCAAGCCAATATTTAATGCAAAGAAGGCTAAATATTGGAACAGGATTCCAGAGAGGCTGTGGGATCTTCATCCTTGAAAACATTAAAAATTTAATTGGTCAAGGCCTGAGCAAGCCATTTTATTCAGACTTATTTTGCACATGTGATTGGACTAGATGACCTATTTTAGTCCTTTCTGCGTCCAGACAAAAATTCCCACTGTGGCAAACTTTGGGAAAGGAAGCAACTGCTCATGCACATACCACCACAAATTACGGGAACAGCATCTGCAGCCACACTGTAGATACCCAGAACTTGGACTCTATAAAGGTGGTAAACCCAGAAGAAAGACTTTGGGCACCCCACTACCAAGAAGATCAATGGGCAATGACTATATTCTGCCTGCTCTCTCTCTCTCTCCCCCTGCCACACACAGACCTCTTTTCTCTTTCTTTCTCTCTCTTTGTTTCATGTTTACTGCTAAATAAAATCCTTACTGTTGCCTTCTGCATGTGGTCTCATTTGTACCTGAATTCGGGCAGAAGCATCTCTCACTAATTGGATCATAACGCTGGAAGAGAGTTAATTTTCTTCATGGTAGCTGGTTGTTTTGGATTTGTGCTGGAAGCAGTGTTGATAAACCAAGAATGTTTTCATTATTGCTGAGCAGCATTAAGCCAGAGCCAAGGCCTTTTCTGCTCCTTACACAGCCCCACCAATGAGGGGGCTGGAGGTTCACAAGGAGATGGGAGGGGACACAGACAGGACAGCTGATCCCAACTGACCAAAAGGATATTCTATGCCATATAACATCATGTGCAGCAATAGAACTGTGGAGAAGGTTGGTGGGGGGAATGCTGCTCAGAGACTCTTTGGGCATTGGTTCTTTGGTTGGTAATGAACAATTGTTTCTATTTGCA
>VWZF01007027.1:0-72127 GCA_013396755.1 Sclerurus mexicanus | reverse complement strand
AGCGCCGCAGAGAAGAGGCAGAGATGGACCCTGAGTAGACACGAGGTGTGTGAGCTCTGGGGCCCGGCAGTGCTCCAGGGGTGTCCTTCCTTCAGTTGTCGTGCCAGGAAGGGCCGAGGGGGATTCCTGGAGCTCTCCTTGGTCTGTCGCCGGACTCGGTGTGGGGCTCAGCAGGGCCCGCAGTTGCCACTCAGGTACCTGTGGCCACTGCGCCAGCCCCCGAAGTCGCAGGTGCCGACGCCTCTGGAGCCCCCACAGCTCCCGGTGCCCCCAATGCCCCCAAAACCTCCATAGCCCCCAAGGCCTCCATAGGTGCCACCAAAGCCCCCTCTGACACCGGGGGCTCCTGCTGAGCCCACCACACTCTGCTGGGGGAAGGAACTCATGATGGGTCCAGGGAAGGTGACCACTGAGGGCGGGGGCTGGATCACCACCGTGGAGTCGGGGCACTGCCGCACGCAGGGCTCGTTGCAGGTGTCGGCCAGAGGGGCCGGGGTGGCCACCCCACAGGAGGGGACACACAGGCTGGAGCAGGACATGGTTCAGTGAGACAGACAAGGAGACCTGCAAAACACAGCAGGGATTCAACAAAGGTGTGAGGAAAGGTTGGTATTGAGGGAGGAAAGGTGAGATTCCCCAAGAGTTTTCGGAGAGCTGGACTTACCTGGTTGATGAGGAGAGTCAAGTGGAGGGATGTGGATAGAGGTCTGCAGGGAGCTCAGCTCTTTTATACCCATCCCTGAGAGCCCCAGGCACTGGGCAGGGAAGGGGGTGGTATCTAAATGTTTAGGTAATTAGGAGCTGAAACTGACAAACATCCTGACACACAGATTATGATGTGACAATTCTGTCATGTCCTCATCAGGGACATCGGCACGAAAATGTGCTCTGGACCAACGAGGTGATGGGAGGGACTGACCGTGGCACATCATCACATGAAAGACAAGGTGCTGCTGCAACTCCCAGCACCAATAAATCCTGATTTGTGCCAAATGCCTCAGTTTGCTTAACAGAACAATCCCAGGCATCCTGTGGGATATTGCAGTGCCCATTGACATCACAGTGAGCCACAGCCCAGCCCTGCACGCGAGCCCTCAGTGCCCAGCCGGCCCGTGCCCGTGGGACCACGGCCACGTGCAGCCTGGCTCTGTGTGGCTGCTCAGCCAACATCTCCTGGCACAGCCCCCCATGCCCACGGGAGCAATCAAGGCCCTCCTGGCAGCACTTGGGGTGGGCTGAAATTAGAGAGGCAGCTCAAGGATTTGAAGGTTCTTTGGTCATGTTTCTGCTCACCTTCGCCTTTGTCAAGGTCTCCCCATACTCGTGTCTTTACTGCCCAATCCCACTGGCCCCCCATGTCCATCTGTGCCACCACAGATCATAGATGAAGCTTCATCTGACGCCGGACCCATTTCTTCTGCTATTTGCAAGACCATCCATTGAAGTGGATAATGAAAAAGTCATTCCTTGGGAGAGAATTTCGTAGGGATTCTCCGTCACTGGAGACACCAGAGTGTGGTCAGTGGGCATTAGTTGTGCATGGAGAAAATGTCAGCCTTTCACTGAGATGTGTGAATTCTTTAAACCTTCCTTCATCTGCTCTATCCAGTTACTTCACAGCTCTGGAACAGCCAGAGAACTTCCGTGAAAGTGCGGTCTCAGCCTCTTCTTGCTTGGTCCATTTTCCTATCAACCACAAGCCCTGCTGCCTTTTGGCAGCATGTTTCAAGTTTCTGTGCTTCTGGTTTTTTGCAGAAGGAAAATATTACATAGGAAATACAATAATACTTCCATGTTCACAAGGGTCCTAAAAGATGGCAGGAAATTGTGAGTTTCCATGTGAATAAAACCCCCAAAGCTTGGGAAAGAGCTTTGCATGACAAGAGCCCTTCAATTCTGTTGTTCACTGACTTAGGGCAAACAGAAGCTGAAATTGGATGCAAACCTGTGCTGTGTGGTCTGGGAAGACCCTCCTTGAGCAGGGAGATGCGACCAGGACTCAGTGTGGTCCCTTCCAATGAGCCTGTGGTCCTGTGTCCTCCCCTGCCCCTGGCAGTCTGGAATTTGGGATCTGCCCTGGGTGGGTGGGATGGCTTCTCCCTCCTGTTTACCAGCTTGTAAAAGGGAAGTAATGACAGATGTCCTGGCTGTGCCCAGGATTTCAAAGAGCTTCTGTGCGATGCTCAAAACTCTTGTAAGCAAAGCGGGGGATTAGGGACAGATTGGGGTTTGTTGGTGATGTGAGCTCAGCTGCAGCAACAAATTATCTTTCATGTAGTGATTTGTCATGGTCTGTCCCTCCCATTAGCTGGTTGCTCTCCAGGGGATGTCTACTCGTTTGGAAACCCAATTAGGATGAGCGTAATTGTCCTACGTTGCAGTTCGTGTCATGAGGTTTGCCCACTTGATTTTATGATTAGTGGGGCTTCTGCCACCACCCCCTGGCCGATGCCTGGGGCACTCTGGGATGGGTATAAAAGAGCTCAGGGCTGCCCAGACCTCCATCCAGCTGCTTCCACTTGACGCTCCTCATCAACCGCTGTGGTAAGTCCATGTCTTACCTCCATCTCTCCTTCCTTGTCCGTGGCTTTCCTAAGGAATCTTTGGCTCTGTGCTCTATTTCACATGGCAGAGTAGGGTGGTTGGAATTATACCGATGGACTCAAGTAATTCGAGTCTGTTGGTGACTTTCCATCTGCTTTGGATGAGGGAGTTTTTCCCCACTCCTGTGGGAGAGTAAGACTGAGATATCATGAGGGGAACAAGGGATCTAAACAGGTGCTTTGACTGGGGAAAGGGGCTTTGCTCTGAATGCCTGAGATGATCCAGAGCATGTCCTGGGACACATGTTCCAGGTGGGACAGAGGGAGGAGGGATTTGGGATCAGACCTTGCACGGAGACCTCAAAATCCCAGAGTATGCTGAGTGAGAAGGGACAAACAAGGATCATCAGTCCAACCTTCAGCCCTGCCCAGGACCATCCCCAAGAGTCACCTCCTGTGCCCCAGAGCATCATCCAAACGCTCCTGGAGCTCTGGCAGCCTTGGGGCCGTGCCCACTGCCCTGGGGAGCTTGGCCAGTGCCCACCCCGCTCTGGGGGAAGGACCTTTGGCTGAAATCCCACCTGACCCTGCCCTGGCACAGCTCCAGCCATTCCCTGGGTGCTGTCCCTGGTCCCCCCAGAGCAGAGATCAGTGCCTGCCCCTCCTCTGCAATGAGGTCTCCCCTAAGTCTCCTCTTCTCCAGCTGGACACACCAAGTGCCCTCCAACGCCTCCCCATCTTCTTTGCCCTTCTTTAGACACTCTCTAATGGCTTCACATTCTCTGCCTTGTTTCACAGCTTTACCTCCAGAACCAAAAGATGTCCTGCTCCAGCCTGTGTGTCCCCTCCTGTGGGGTGGCCACCCCGGCCCCTCTGGCCGACACCTGCAACGAGCCCTGCGTGCGGCAGTGCCCCGACTCCACGGTGGTGATCCAGCCCCCGCCCTCAGTGGTCACCTTCCCTGGACCCATCATGAGTTCCTTCCCCCAGCAGAGTGTGGTGGGCTCAGCAGGAGCTCCCGGTGTTGGAGGGGGCTTTGGTGGCACCTATGGAGGCCGCTGGGGCTATGGAGGCCTTGGGGGCTATGGGGGTTATGGCTATGGGGGTTATGGAGGCTATGGTGGCTATGGCTTTGGAGGCCTTGGGGGCTATGGGGGTTATGGCTATGGGGGTTATGGAGGTTTTGGGGGCTATGGAGGCTGTGGGGGCTGGGGCCGTGGCTACAGGTCCCTCGGTGGTGGCTGTGGCCCCTGCTAAAGCCCAACTCTGCCGGGAGCTCAGAGCTGCCTCTGCCCTGGGGCTCCACCACCAGCCCCTCTTGGCTTCTCCCACCTGAGCCAGGACAAAGCTGCCAGCCCCTCTGCAGCCTGCAAAAGCAGCCCTGGCAACTGGGCGCTCCCTCCTTGCACAGCCTGACCCTGCACACCTTCAGCTGCTGGCTCTGGGCTGGCCAGCACTGCCTCCCAGAGCTCCCCTCTCCCGCCATCCAACCAAGCTCTTGTGACCCTCGCAGGACCCTCTGCCCTGCCCTGCCCAGCTCCGACGCTCCCCACCTGCAAGAGGAAGGGGCAATCCCTGTGCTGGAGCCCTGGCTTGGGCCCTGCTGCTGCCTTAGCACTTCTGTGCTTCCAAGTCCTTCTTCTTGTGCTGTTTTGTGTCTTCATGACAGTGTTTGTTGCATTTTTCATCCGTATTAAAGAATCTGCTTTGCATGAACAATTTTCTTATGTTATTTTTTTCTTCATCTGGGCTGGAATTAAATCTGTAACTGAGCAATTATGTGAAATGTTAGATCATAGAATCATAGGATGGTTTGGGCTAGAAGGGACCTAAAAGACCATCTTGTTCCAATCTCCCTATCATGGGCAGGAACACCTTCCACTAGATGGGGCAGTCACAGCTTCTCTGGGCAACCTGTGCCAGGGCCTCACCACCCTCCCAGGGAAGGATTTATCCCCAAGTTTGAAGCCATTCCCCCTTGTCCTGTCACTCCAGGCCCTTGGGAATTGTCTCTCCCCATGTTCCCTGTAGCCCCTTCAGGTCCTGGAAGGCCACAATGAGCTCACCCCAAAGCTTCTCCTCTCCAGGCTGCACAATCCCAGCTCTGCCAGCCTTTCCCCACAGCAGAGCTGCTCCATCCCTCTGGTCACCTCCTCTGGAGCTGCTCCAGCAGCTCCATGTCCTTCCTGTGCTGGGCCCCCAGGGCTGGAGGCAGCTCTGCAGGTGGGGTCTCACCTGAGGGGGCAGAGGGGCAGAATCCCCCCCTGCCCACCCTGCTGCCCACGCTGGGGGATCAGCCCAGGGCACAGGGGGTGTTTCTGGGCTGGGTCATGTCCAGCCTCTGCCCCACCAGCCCCTCCAAATCCTTCTCCATCTGCTCATTCCCAGCCTGGATTGATCCTGGGAGTTGCCCCAACCCTGATGCATCACCTTTTGGGCTTGTTAAACCCCAATAGCTGAGAATTCATCTGTTAAACCATTTGTGGCAGCTCCCAGTTCCTCTCAGGACAGACTTTTGAGCTGCAAGTCGGGAAGTCTCTATCTAAGAAAAGTTTCCAAGGTGAAATTCCCCTTTTTTTTGTGGTGAGGAATGAAAACTAAACTAGTGCAATGTAAGTGGTGAGTTCATCAGGCTGTTATTGGGGGCAGCCTGAGGGCATCTGTCCCTCTGTGATGCACCCAAATATTCAAGCCTTGCCTTGGGCTTGAGAGAAATTGCTGGAAAGTTGTTGTTTTTCTGGGATGGACGTGGCAAATTCAGTCCTTCCAGGACTTGCTGGCACTGGCAGCAACTGCCAGGGGTACAGCGAGGTCCTGGGGAGTGTCAAATGTTCAGCACGTGTTTAATGCCTCCAAAATATTCCTGGGATTCTGTGACATTTGCACTCTAAAAGGAAACGTGGAATACCTGTAACTTGGGGTAAACAGTAAGTTCAACTGATAAAGAAGAGGGAAATTGTTATCATGAAATCGTGTTCTGAGTTGGAAGGGACCCACAAGGATCATCAAAGTCCACCTGCTGGCCCTGCACAGACACCCCCACAATCCTACCACGTTCCCAAGAGTGTTGTCCAAACATTCCAGGAGTTCTGGCATTTTCAGGACTGTGCCCACTGCCCTGGGAAACCAGTGCCCACCCACCCTCCGGGGGAAGAACCTTCCCCTAATATCCACCTTTTAATCCGTGGCAAAGAAAACCAGCAGGCGCATTTCGGTCTAGGAAATTTATTTAGAAAGAGACAATTTTGGGACAAAACTGTACAGGATACAAAGGCCACCTTTGCAGGGAGGCTCTGGTTAATCACCAGCATCCAAGCGATGCAGGCTGTAAAAATTAAAAATGGGCTTTTCCCTTTTTTTGGCTGGGTGCAATCTCAAGCACCTCGAGTTGCGTCTCTGAGTTCAGTGCCAGCAAACCCACGGGAACAAGGCGAAGCGCAACGGAAGCAACGGCTACGCTGGAAAACTGCGGGAGAACAGCTCTAAACTACGGGGAAAAAAGGGACAAAACGCACCCGTGAGCCTTTCCCGGGGGCTGAGCGTTCACACCCCCAGGCTGCGCCCAGTGGCGCCTCTGAGCTCCACCCCAAAATTCCCACCTGGCTTTTCCCTTTAGTCGCTTCTCCCCCCTTTTCAGTAAGTCCATCTTTTCCCGGAGCGGTAGGAGTTGCACGGGTGAGTCCATTGGGAAGAGTAAGTGTAGGAATACTTGGGGCCACAGCGTGGCTCAGCTCTGGCCACCACCTGGCCGGGGAGTTTCTCGGCTGCCGCCTCCAACCTCGCCGTGACCTCCGTGGGCAGGGGGGCGGCGGCGGGAGGCTCTGCCAGGGCCACCTCGGGGGGCTCTGAGGCTCCCACGACGGTTTGCTGGGGGTACGTGGTGAGGATGGGCCCCGGGAAGGTGACCACCACGGGCGGGGGGTAGATGATGACCCTGGAGTCGCCGCAGGTCACCACGCAGGGCTCGTTGCTGCTGGCGGCCAAGGGTTGGGGACACTTGGCCTCGCAGGGGTTGGCACAGGCCAGCTGGGTGGACGTCATCTCCTGGAGGTGGGGAGAGCCTGGAAGGTCACAGAGGCACAGGGGGGTGTTGAGTTGGGAGGGACCCCCAAGGATCAGGAGAACGATGCCCCAGCAATGCCAAGCTGAGAGCGTCGCCCAAGGGCTCCTTGAGGTTTGGGGCTGTGACTGTCCCTGTTCCAGAGCCCAACCACCCTCTGGGTGAAAAACCTGTTCCTGATACCCAACCTAAACCTCCCCTTTTGCTGCGTGTGCCTGGGATTTCATGGAATCTCGGGATATTCTGAACTGGGAGGGACCCCCAAGGATCAGGAGTCCAAGTTGGAGAGTTTTAAAGTCTGAGACATCTCTAAAAATGTCCTGGTTTAAAATACACTTTTCTAACTTAACTGGTAACTTTTCACTTTAGAACATGAGATTTCACATTAAAAAACGAGTTTTTCACCTTAAAAAATGAGCTTTTCACCTTAAAAAACGAGCTTCCCCACAATGTTAAATGCTCTCCAGTCAGTTAAATGCTCTCCCTGCTACTTAAAAATTAAGTTTTGCCAGAAGTCACCACTCACTTTGGGATAAAACAGGAGAGAAAAGGTCAACAGAGCAGTTTTTGGCACTAGACAAGCCAAGAATTAGGAGCCCTTTTAGAGGTGGGGATGGGCTTGACAGGACTTTAAGTAAGAATAGGGTTAGGAGTAGAAAAAGATGTTCTTTCCCCCTTTTGATTTATTTGCAGAATTTAAAAAACCCCAAAACACTAAAATCAAAACAAAAAAAAGAGCCTTGATTATTGACACTTTGAGAGCTCATTAGAGATAATTTGGATTAATGCAGAGCTGAGCTCCTTTTGCATTTACCACCTTTTACTTCACCTCCATTTCTTTTTCATTTTCATTCGCTGCATCAAACTCTCCCTCTTTCCTTCTCCTCCTCTGGGACCAAAACTCCTCCCCATTCTTTACCAAGCCCAGCTCTGCTCCCAAACCTCCCACTCCTTGGGAATGTTTCCTGAAGACACGTCTGAACTTGTTCCCACAGCATGAGTTAGACATATAAATTAAAATATTTATATTGTGGTCACCCCGACTAAGAAAATTGCAGCTTCAGCAAGGAGACATCTATTTAATAAGGTTTATTTCTTCGGGTTAAATCCTCACATAAAAGCTTGGAGTAGCAGCAGGGCATTTTTAAAGCTTGTAAATTAAATATACCGTTCTGAAAATTAAATAAAAAAGTAAAATAACCCAGGCAAAGCGTTTTGTTCCAAATCCCCTTAGGTTAAAATGCAGCTTTGACCTACAAAAATGCCGCATTTAATCTCTGTGGAGACACGTCAAAATAGGGGCAAAGTTTTAATAGTTAGAAATGAAAGTTGCTTTAATGGTCTCTAATCATCCCTTGTTGGGACTCCAATTAAATTAAGGACGGGCAGATGAAGCTACACCAATTTAACCTCCACCAAGGATTTTAATTCCATCGTTATCCATGAATTCCCCACCTGAAAACTCCTGGATCCCCTGCTTGGGACACACGTGCAAAACCAACCCCAAAAGCTGCCCCCTGATTGTCCCACACCAACCCACTTCTAAAATCCTTTCTCAGAGCTCTTCCAAAAACTGAACTAAGAGGCTGAAACTCCTATTCCCCTCCCTCCCCCAACCAGGAATTTAAAATCCCCCCAAAATCAGCCTTGTTTTTATTTCCCCACCCTTCAGCCAGCCTAGAAAACACCTGCAGGAAGGCGCTTCTTAAAATCTCTTAGAGAGATTTCTGCAGGATTTAGGCCCTGGCTTTAATAATAATAATAAAAAGCAAAAATCCCAAGGAAACTCGAGGTTTTCAGAGCTGATAAATCAAACTTACTCAGGGAAGCGGAGAGAACAAGTGAAGAGGAGCAGTAAAGAACAGTCTGGCGTGCAGAGAGTATTTATACCCTCCCCTGGATTGCCTGGGGGGCTGAGACACCCTTTGTGTAAAGCACTTTAATTACTTATGAAACAAACCCTGCTGCATTTATTCCTCCTGCAGTCGCAGGAATTGTTTTGCCGCCTGGTTGTGATTATCTCAAGCTGTGTTGGGTAATAACAAAATGCAGATGAGGCCTTTTCATCTTGAAATTTCCTGCTTTCCCTCCGCTGGCTTCAGTAGGAGTTATAAATACGCTGAGGATTAATCAGACTTTTGGTGGCTTATCTTGGCTGCAAACAACACTGCAAGGGGAGTCTTGGATGTGTCGGTGGTGCAATGAACCCAGATTGATTGTCCTTATTGGAAGGACAGGTTGACTTGGAGCATTTGTGTCCGTGCCTTGAGAAAAGTGAAAAACTGAGGATTGTTTTCCACCTGATACAGCATCGGTGAGGTTTCCAGGTGTGCTCTTGAGTCAGAGGAAGCATCTGGTGCAAATCGCCAGAGCAAAGCTATCCGAGGGTTACCTTTTGAATAAAAACGAAGCCATCACCAGTGATGAAGCCTGAAATGAGGGGTTGGTGAAATATTTTCCATAATTCATGTTGTGTGAGGTCAGACCAGCCCAAATCCACTGGGATGTCATTCCTATTTCCATAAAATCATTTCCCTGTATGACCAACTAACAGATGTTTGGGGACTTCTTTGAAATCTCATTTTCTTGATGTCTCCAGAATATTCCTGATAAGCTCCACAGCCCTTGGGGGGGGCTTTAGGAGGTGCCTCATTAAAAACAGGGGCTAATTAATGCCACATCATAAGCACCAGGGTGGTGGTTTGAGCTCATTTCAATGTGCTTGGCATTTCCATCCAGAGGGAAGAGTGAATGTGGAGGTCTGATCCCTGGGAAAATGGCTGGAGAGCACCTGCGCCTTGAGAAGGTCTGTCCAGTGGCTTCTCCCGCTCTTCCCAGTGGCCTTTTCCACAGGAGGGAGTGTTTGTGGGCTTGGGAATCTCCACCAGGCACAGGGATACAGCTGGGTCATGTTCAGCCTATTGGTGCCATGTGCTGCCAGGTTTCCATGATTTAATCCCAAGAAAATCAGATTAACGTCATCTGCACCAGTGGAGCCCAAAATTCTGCTAAAAATAGCCTGTTTTCTTGGCCTCACAGAATTTTCCATATCTCTTGGTTCCACACATACCCATAGATACCCATAGTTACCCTTATATATCCATAGATATCTTTACATATCCATAGATATCCAATATATCCATATATCTTGGTTCTAACTCCCTGGCAACTTCTCTCCCCTCCAAGGATGATCCTCTCAAAATTCTTGTTTCAAACCACAACTATCAAAGTCCATGGAATTCACCCCATTGAAGGACTCCAGTGAAACCTCCCATGGGATTTGGGAGACCCCTGGCAGAACTGGGAGCCAAATCCTGGCTGTTGTTTTCAAAAGCAGTCCCTGAAGTGCAACGGAATTATCTCTCCCCAAAATTCGCCCCTGATGGGACAATCTTGCACAGAATCTTCTTCTTTCACCCAGTTTTTGTGTCGTGCTCTAGGGGCTGTTGCTGGTTCATCAGGAATTGTGAGGGCAGGACAAGGGGGAGCGGCTTCAAACTGAAACAGAGGAGTTTTAAATGGGATATGGGGAAGAAATATCCTGTATTGGGAAAGTTATTCCATTCCTGCCCCATCCCTGGAAGCGTCCAAGGCCAGGCTGGAGCAACCTGGTCTCATGGAAGATGTCCCTTCCATTCCTGGGGTGGAATGGGATGACTTTTAAGGTACCTTCCAACCCCAAAGCATTCCATGACTAACAAAGGGAATAAAGAGCAGACTGCAAACGCCACAATACAGAACCTTAATGCAGTCGGGGCCTATTAATTTTAAATTGTTTTCGAAAATTATACCCTTGTGCAAGGGCAGGGGCGAATAAATGATGGCTCTGAGGTGGTTTATGCGGGAGAACCGGTTGTGTTGGACTTTCAGGAGCTCAGTTTGCAAAGCTGAGTCAGGAGCATCAACTAATGAAGGAACAATCAAAGGGAAAGGCTTTGGGGTGGGTGCTTTGCTGAGGTAGCTTTGCCCTTCTCTTCAAAGAGCCTCCTCTTGCTGACATCACCTCACCAAAGGTTCTATCAGCAAGAATTCTGCCCCCGGGGCAGAAGGAGCTGAAATGCAGCTCCACCTTGGTGGGGAGAGGTGATTGTGTCCCAGAGCCTGGACCCACTGGTTCCTGCACTATCAGAACCTCTGGTTTTGCACAAGCTGGGAGTGAAAGTTGAATAAACCCCAAATTCCAGGCGGTGACCCCCAGGCTAATTAGGACAGGGCCAGGAATGACCTCGGTTTATCTGCTTTGAGGTGACACTGGTGCCCAAGACTGGGTGTCACCTCCTAGGAGAACACAACTATTTGCATGGGCCACGCTTGGATGTGTTTGTGAGACAGTTTTCCGGCCTCAGAACGTTCCCAGGGTGTTTCACTGCTCAGGGTGTTTCCAGAAAAACCTCCTAAATCCGAATTTACGGCGGAAAGAGGCTGAATTTATAAAACTACCACTCCTGGATAAAAATTACGGGTGTGGGACAGGGCGAAGGGTGGTTTTCTCTAAGAATATTGGGCAGATCAAGAGGGAAGAGTCTTTTTTGAAGGTCTTCTGGCTGGGAAAAGGGGACATTTGTTGTATGATGCTTTTTTATGAGCAATTTCTCACTTTCCAGCCTTGGCAGGACTCCCAGGAGTGTTGGGGGATTGGGGTTCACTGGGTTTACTTTGTGTTTTTGGGGCTCAACAGACCACGAAACAACCCTTAAATGCAGTAGGAGGACCAAGGCTTTGCACTTTTTGCTCACTTCTAGCTGGGATTAAACTGGGTTTTGAACAGGGGAAAATGGCAAAGAACTGTTGCTCTGATAAACTCAGAGGAAATAAATATTGAAGGAGCCCAGAAAGAAAAGGAATAAAGGGAATAAGGCAGAAGAAACACGACCACAGGGTGACCAGAGCTGAACTAAAATGTCCTGTAAAGCAAGACAAGCAAAATGCTGGGATGGTCAGGGCAGGAAAGCAAATGAAATTATTTAAATGACGTCAAATCCTTGGATTCCCTATTCCTGCGTCCTGTTTCTTGCTTCTAGGTGGAAGCCACAGCCACGCAGCTCCTGAGAGGTCCAGGGCGATCCTGTAATATTCAGTCTCCCTCTGGTTGCCCCACGTGGAATTGCACAACCTGCCTCAGTTTCCCTTTAAATCTCCAGTTTTTCCTTTTCTCGCCCACCCCGACTCTTCGTTTCACAGCAGAAAGGTCCCCAATTTCCCCCTGGCAGAAGGGAAATTCTGGGAATTCTTCCCTGTGAGGGTGGGGAGGCAGTGGTTTTCCAGGGAATTTGTGGCTGCCCCATCCCTGGAAGTGTCCCAGGCCAGGTTGGAGCAACCTGGGCTGGTGGAAATTGCCCCTGCCCGTGGCAGGGGGTGGAACTGGATGATCTTTAAAGTCCTTCCAACCCAAATCATTCGTTCTGTTCTCTTTGTCTGACTCTGGGAAAACAACCAACACCTTCACATTTACGTCTATATTGAAAAAGATAAGAATTTATAGAGTCACAGATTGGTTTGGGTTGGAAGAGACTTTAAAGACCCATCTCATGCCATGAGCATGGACACCTCCCACTGGACCAGGCTGCTCAGAGCTCCATCCAACCCAGACTGGGTTATACCTTTGTCCATCACCTTTATCTTGCCTATAAAACCACATTAAAAACAAAAGCTGCGTTTTGTGGGCTGTGACATAACCCAGGTGACAGTCCCTGCCCGGGGTCATCTCTGGGGTGACCAATCTGACCTGCCAAAGGGTGCTGAAGGTGCTGTTGATGCCATCAGAGCAGAAATCGATGTGGAGACATGAAAGGCTTGGCTGTCATTGCCGAAACCCTCCTGGTTTGCCCTGTGGCGCCAGCAGAAGATGCTGTGGTGCCTCCACAACCTCCTTGGAAAGTCTCTGCACTTGGCCTTCAGCAGGATGTATTTAAGAAGGGAATTTTTTCCCCCCTCCAGGGCAATCCCACGCAACCACCTCAAATTTTTGCCGGGGATTTGTGGCCCCCGGAAACCCCGGAGTTATTTAATCAGGAACAAACCACAGGAATGCAAACAAATGATGCAGGAGAACGGAGGAGGTATTTTTAGCCACCTGTGGGTGGAGCAGCTACATCTGGTGTGTCACCCTGGGTCCTCCCTGGCTCTTGGGGTGCTTGCGGGGTGAGAAACGCTGTCCAGCTGCCGCATATTCGCCCTGGAGGGGCTGAATCTCATGGAAATTTAAGTGCTCAAGGGCTAGAACTAATAATGACCGGATTAACAAAGCATCGTTAACGAGGTTTTGATACCTAATATAAAGTGGTGTTATTACCTGACATTTGAACAGACAGACTCTGATAAAATATGGGCTCATTTAGTGCAGAAAAAACAGGTTAGAGATGAGGATTTTGGTCATCCCATTTCTTTGTTCGGGTTTTTAGTGAAGGAAAAGCCAAACCAGGTTGGAGATGAGGATTTTGGATTTGTTTCTTCTAAATAACTGTGGCTGTTATTGCTGGGGAGTTCCTTGAGAGGGCAGACCAAAAATTTGCCGTGAAGAAAGTAAAAGAAGCTGCAAATTTAGGAAACAAGCAAAGAATGAGACTGGTGTGTCCTGGTCCTGCACTTGGGAGAAACCCCTGTGAAACTGAAGAGGGAAAGACAGAGATGTCTGGGAGAACTGGGAATGGGGAATCTGCTGCCTGGGAAAGGTTTTAAAGTGATGAAAAGTCTCTTTGCACATTCCAGGCTTTTTTATCAGATGCATCCGATGCAGATGTTTGATAGGAAAGACCTGATCCCAGGACTTCTAAATTGAGTCACACGATGTGAACGTTGTAATTGACCTTTGCCTATGTAAATCAATACCAAATATTCAGGAATATGGGGAAGNCAATCATCTAGTTAAATATTTAAAGGGGAAAAAGTGAGGTAAATGTATACTTGATAGTAGTTGTCCAAGAGCAGATAAGGTTCCCATACATTTCTTACCTGGATAATGTATATTTTTAATTTTATACAAAGGGAAAGGGAAAGGGAAAGGGAAAGGGAAAGGGAAAGGGAAAAGGAAAGTTGTGTGGAGACCTCAGAGCACCTTCCAGGCTCTGAAGGGGCTCCAGGGAAGATGGAGAGGGGCTGTTCATCAGGAACTGGGGTGACAGGACAAGGGGGATGGGTTCAGACTGAAGGAATGGGAACTTGGGTTGGATATTGGGAAGGAATCATTCCCTTTGAGGGTGATGAGGGACTGAAATGTATTTCCCAGAGAAGCTGTGGCTGCCCCTGGATCCCTGGAAGTGTCCAAGGCCAGCTTGGAGCAACCTGGGCTAGTGGGAGGTGTCCCTGCCCATGGCAGGGGTGGAACCAGCAGATCTTTAGGATCCCTTCCAAGTCAAACCATGCCACGATTCCACGGTGGTGGCAGCTGCTCCTTTTGACTTGCTCCTGTGCAATCAGAGAACTGCAGGAGACAAGTCCACGGGGCTCTGAAAGGCCACTGGCACTCAAAAGACACAAACATTTCACGTTCATGCACAGGGCAAGCTCAGCTTGATGATCCCACATCGCCCAGGGGAAGAAGAGACGTTTGGCTCGGACTTGTCCCGCGCACAGGGGAGCGTGAGAGGCGATTCATTTAAAATTTAAAAAAGCTTCTGGTGGCAAAGGGAAAAGAAAAAAAGGACACAGTGATGATCTCACGTGAAACACGACGCTCACAACCCCTCGCAGGTGTGTTTCTGAAGGGCAGGTGTTGCTCAACGCCTGGATGTCCAAATCCAAAGGCAGAAGGTTGGGTTTTGCAAGGCTCGGCTTGCGTGCAAACGCAATGAAGGTTTAGGAAACATTCCCAGAAACTCTGTTTGTTGTTACTGAAAGGATCCTGCTGGAGCCACCCAAAGCCCGGGGTTGGTTTGTGGAAAAAGCACTCGCAGAGTGAATTTGGGGATTCTAAGAACTCCGGTGGATTAATGTGGAGAAAAAGTCCTGGGGGATGAGGAAAGGTGTTGGAAATGCTGTTCCTGGGGAATCACAGTGGGGGAATGTGAGCGTGTTAAATTCCCAGCCTAATAGCTCGTTAATTTTAGCTGTTATTTTACGTTGGCCAATCCGTATTTGGATGTTTCCTTTGCATGGTTGAGCTGCACGTACCCACAGTGCAGATCCCTCTTGCACAAGTTGTCCCACAGCGGTGACAGTGCCCAGGTCCTGCCTGTACATGTTTGGTCGAGGATTTTTGCCCTGTTTTTGGTAAATAGCCTCATGAGGCGGCTGGGAAATTCATTCCAGTTCTGGAATTGATTGAGAAAAGCTGCATCTCTGGGCTGGGCACTGGCGGGGGGGGAACCTCGAGTGCCATGGCCAGGTCTGGGCACCTCATGACAAGAGAGACATCAAGGGGCTGGAGGGTGTCCAGAGATGGGAATGGAGCTGGAGCAGCAGGAGAAGGGTGTGGAGAAGTCCTGAGGGAGCTGGGGGGGCTCATCCTGGAGAAAAGGAGGCTCAGGGGGGACCTTCTGGCTCTAAAATCCCCTGGAAGGAGGTTGGAGCCAGGTGGGGGTCGGGCTCTGCTCCCAGGGAACAGGGACAGGACCAGGGGAGGGTCAGGTGGGCCAGGAGGAGGAATTTGCTCCTGGAAAGGGTGATGAGGCTTTGGAAGGGGCTGCTCAGGGAGGTTTGGAGTCCCCAGCCCTGGAGGGGTCCCAGGAACACCTGGAGGTGGCACTGAGTGATAAGGTGGGCACGGGGCACGGGGTGAACTCGATGGGCTCGGAGATGTTTTCCAACCTCAAGGATGAATTCGTCAGACGAATTCTTCAAAAAGGCAGGATCTTCTCAACACCCCGTGGTGAGATGGTTAATGCTGATGTGGGTGCTGAGCCCGAGGGAAGGGGTCACCAAGCCCCTCAGTGGGACTCACAAGGGTTCAAAAACAAAGCGCAGACAACAGGTATTTCATGAGGAACTGGGGTGACAGGACAAGAGGGATGAGTTCAGGCTGAAAGAGGGGAAGTTTAGGTGGGATATTGGGAAGGAATTCCCCCATTTGAGGGTGGGGAGACCCTGGCACAGGTTATTCCATGGATTCCCCATCCCTGGCAGTGTCCAAAGCCAGGTTGGAGCCAGCTGGGATAGTGGAAGGTCTCCCTGCCCACAGCAGGGGGTGGAGCTGGAGGATTTTTGGGGCCCCTTCCAACGCAACCCATTGTGGGACTCTAAAAAAGGAAAACCCAGAAGTGCTGCTGCATGACAGTGTTTAATGCGAAGGAGAAGCTGAAGATACACGAGCGAAACCCTCTGGATATAACCAAAGACTTCCAGGACTTGAGGAGGGTCAATCTCCAGTTCCAGGATTTGGCAGAGATTGCTCTTCTTTGATCAGAAGGGTTTGGCAAAGAAATCTGCAATTACAATTGCTGGATATTTTTTTGTAATGATTTTCTTTTTTTTTTTTGCCCCTGGCTTGCACCAAAAGAGGTAGAGGCAGAAAAAGAAGCTGGCGAAGGATTACATTGTGTGTCTAAGCAGAAATAAAGCAAAAGAAAGACTTAAAAATGCCTAATTTTATGAGATGCCAAGTAGAGCTGGTTTATTTTGGTGTTTTTTGGTCTGTTTGGTTTTTAATGCTGGTTCAGCAAAATTTGCCAGTGAATAGGAATTTCAATAAAAATCTCATTTTGGAACCCAAGATTTTCAGTGCTATGCTTTTGATGGATTTTATACTTTTTTATTTCCGAGAGAAATTGATAATAGAACGTCAATGTTGGCATGAAAACGAATTTATTGACACGCAGTTTTAGCAAACCCAAGAAAAACGAGATTTTTTTGGAATTCTGGTTTCTTGGAAAATTCTGGGGTTTATTTCATCCGAATTTGGAATCAGGTCAATAACGAAATTTCCAGTTTCTTGGAGTTTGGGAATTCTAGTCCTCGGGCAGGTCTAGTGCCAGGAAGCCATGGGTTTATTGACTCCACTGGGAACCTCAGGAGCTCAGCACTTCTCTAATCCATTATCCATAAACTTAGTCGGGGTCTTAGCCTTCAGCTCTGCTTTTCAGTCTATCCACAGATATCCAGGCTGGATTTAGGCTGGCCTGCAAGTTCTATAACAAAACAGTTGGGATAAGTGAGGAGGGAAAGGATTCGAATTCCCTTTGTCGCAACAAGGCAACGCCGAGCTAAAAGCTGCCCCCGAACCCAACGTACCCCTGAACCCAAGAGGTCCCCTGGCAGCGAGGACATTCCTGACGTCCACCAGGGCGGTGGATCCCACTATGGTTTGCTGGGGGAAAGTGGTGAGGGTCGGCCCGGGGTAAATGAGGGAATAGGGAGGGTGGTCGGGCTCCACGATGTCCACGACGGTGTCGGGGTATTTGATCACACACGTCTCGTTGGAGGTGACAGCAAAGGGCTCAGGGCACAGCAAGCCCGGCAGGCAACACTCGTGGAAGGGAGACATGGGAGAGAGCCAGGCCTGGAAGACAGGGAAGAGATGGGGTTAGTCCAGCAGGGGTTTGTAGGGGAAGGGGGAAAGGGGGTGGGAAAAGGGGCGTCCTACGGGGGTGGGAATGTGGGGGATTGTGGAGGGGAAATGGGGGAATTATGGAGGGGAAATGGGGGAGTTATAATGGGGAAATGGCGGAGTTACGAAGAACAAACCTGGGAGTTATAAAGGGCCAATGTGGGAATTACAAAGGGGAAATGGGGAACTACAAAGGGCCAGTGGGGGCATCACAAAGTGCAAACAGTTCAGGCCAGAATGAATTTTGTCCAGCTCAGTTTTCCAGCCAGCGACTCTTCTCCTCCCTAAGAAACCCTTTTGAACGTCATTGCTTCAATATCTGATGAGATTTTCTAAACCACCCCTGATTTCACCTTAAAAATCCCTCGTCCTATTGCTCCTCCTCTCCTCCTCCCAGGATTTCCAGCTCTGCCTCAACTCCTGTTAATTGAAAGCCCCAATTCCCAACTCGAGTCCGTATTTTAAGCTTTGATTTGAATCCAAAGACCAAAACACGAGGGGGAGAATTTCGCTGCCTCCTCTCACCTGGTTCCAAGTGGAACGGAATGATCCAGGCTGGAGACCCACCCATCTTTTATTGGTCTCATTATGGATCATCTGAATATTTGAAATCACCTGGCTCTTTAAAACCCAACCTGCTATCAAGGCCAGATTTTTCTGGGCATTTAATTACAGATTAACAGGCTCTCCTTGCCCTGCATTGTGCCCACACGAATTGGCTGAGGAAAACAAGGAGGGAGTGGGATAATTTGCTTTATTTTTTGGGAGACGGATGTGGAAGAAATTTAAGGCTGGCAAAGGGTGGGCTTGGACCAGTTCCCTAAATAAGTCACTCCTTTTATCCCAGGACTCTGGAATACGAACCCCAAAATTTGTGTCCCCACCTAAACATTCAATTTTAACCTTCTCTCATTCTCAGGGCTTCACCTTCAGCTTTTTCCAGTTCATTCGAGGCCAATTACCTTTAATTTCAGGGCAAGGAGAATAATATTTTCCCAGCTAAAAAGTAGGATCTGGAATGGCCAATTGCTGCCAAAATTGATCTAAAAGTTGGGATCTTGGAGTGGTCCAAGGCAGACAAAAAATTTGCCAAAGCTCATCCCAGGACTCCTGAAAAGAGGTTAAGAAGGAGCACTTGGATGCTAATTAATAAATATATAATAGACCCAGCTAAAATAAACTGGTTCAAATATTTATAAAAATAAACCCACTTAAACCAAAGCAGCAGTAAAGTGGCTTTTCAGTAGGAAACGATCTGTAGCTGTTAAAAGACCTTCCTCGAGAACAGGCTGAGGGTGAGATTGAAATTAAAAATCCATTTATTAAACGGTGATTTCTTTAATGAAACCGAGTCTTTTTAATACGAAAGGAGCACTTGGTGCTGTAGAATCATTGAGAATTTAGAATTCTGAGGGAGTTTGCTGTCATTGTCCCTGCCTCCAATGAGCTTCTGTCCTGGCCACCAACAGCTCCAGCTCTGAAGGATAAAACCCAAATTGCCTTAAAACCGACGGATAACGCAAAGGATACCCCTGGGAAAAAACCACCCCCTTGCCACTCCAGCAGCTCCACCTACGATTTGATATTTATCAATAATCGATTCAAAAGGCAATAGTTGATTCAAAGTTGACTTACCTGGATCGCCCAGGAGAGGAGTTAAAGGAAAAGGGAATCGGAGGGTTCTCCGTCCCAAACGCTTTTATACGCAGGCGAATCGCCCGGGGGACGTGACACCCTTTTTGCATGGAGCCTTAATTAGTTGCAAAACAAACCCTGCTGCTTCTGCAGGTGATGGAACTGTTTTGCTGCCTGGTTTGTTCCCTCCTGCAGCTTCCCAGGGCGAGCTGGAGCCTCCAGGCAGGATTCCCTTGGCCCTTTTCCTGGGCCAAAAGAAGAGCTCCGTGTGCTTTAGGAAACCACGTTTCAGTTAGAGAAGGGCTCGGCCGAGGGTTCTTTGGTTTGTCCCACTGGAATTCGGGCTGGGAGGGGGATTTAAGGGGAGTCATTGCCTTTGGAAACAGCAATTTTATCATCATTCCTCAGTTCTGCCCCAGTGGTGTGGAAGGGATTCTTCGCTCTGAAAACGCCTTTAAATGTAAATTTTTATGGTTATTCTCCCTCTGAGTGGATATCCAAGGGTAGGGAGAACAGCTCAGGGAATTCTTGGCTGTTTTCACAACAAGATTAAACCCCCCTGAACAGGATTGATCCCAAAGGACAAAGCCTCGCCTTATCTCACATCCACCCTGGGCTTTCCAAAGACGATCCAAGTGGAGCACCTGGAATTGTTCCTGGGCTCTCAAGGTCTGCCCGTGGTGCAATTAAAGGCACAACACCACCCACCCACCCACATTTTCTTGGGACTGACTCAAAGCAAAGTCACAACCTGTTGATTTTGGCTTATTTGGGTTTTTTTTCCTCCCTCTCCCCCCCAAGTTTTTGACCAGGTTTGTGTTTTTGCTGTGAGTGAGGGGGAAAAAATACCAAGGAACAGCTCTTTGCTGCTGAGAACTCAGTGTAACACAAATCAGAGATGTGAGTTTAATAGAAAACCAGCAAATTATTGGGGAAACTGGGGGCGGGCACTTTGTCAATATTTTTATGAGGGAGCCAGGAATGAAATTAAAAATGTTTTTTATAAAGAGGAAAATCGAAACGAGAGAAAAATGTTAATAAAATAAAAACCAGGAGTCCCAAGGACAGAGATTCCTGAAGGAACCACCAGTCAGTGCAGCCAGGAGTGTTTTGGTGTAACAGTCTCCTGCCTCGCCAGCTCAGGAATCAGAAACACTTTGATTTAATACATAAAAGGTGCTCTTTAATTTGAATTTTATTATAATGCAGGGCCAGGGCCACACTTAACAAGGACAATACAGCTCCCTGTGTTCCAGCCTGGGTGCTCAGAGCTTGAGCTGCATAAATCCAGCTGCAATCTTTTGTTCCCCAATTCCCACAACTGCTTTTGCCTTAGGACCCCTCTGGAGCTCCGGATGATTTATGCAAAGAGGGAAAACTCCCCGTAAATAATAATTAGGAGCAAAGGAATCCTTCCTCCCTGTTTGCAAGGCGAGGGAGGGAGGGAGGGAGGGAGGGAGAGAGGGAGGGAAGCAGCTCCTCTTCCCACTGACTGGGAATATAAACCTTGGGAAAGAGAAATAGGAATTTCTGATAGTTTTTCCTATAAATGACATTCCAGGGCCTGATGGCAGCGAAGTCTAGTGTGGAATTAAAGCTTTTGAAGCCTGGAGTAACTAAGGGAAGTGACCCAGCTGGGAGGGTTCTGCTGCTTTATTTATTTATTGCTGTTTTATCCAGAGCCCTAATTTGCCTCCTTTCAGGGGCAGAGATGCAGCAGCTCCTCTGGGAAGGGGAAGGTCTAAGGCTGAAATATTTCATTAAACTGAAATTTTACTGTAATTAATGAACATGAAAGAGGGGAAGGTGTGGATTAAATATTAGCTATAAATTCTCTACTCTGAGGGTGGTGAGGCCCTGGCACAGATTGCCCAGGATGTCCCATCCCTGGAATTGTTTCAGACAAGTGGGAATATCCTAAAATTTACCTCTAATTAACCTGCCTAAGCCCTGCCCTGCCACTGAGTAGCACTAAAGCTGTGCAGGAGGGCTAACTCAGCTGAAAATTAATATCTAAACAGACCAGGACATAATAAATATTGATATATTTTTATTTCCACCCAGTAAAATTTGGTTCTTGCAGTTTAACCCCTCAACGCTCTTAAAAGAAATCAGTTGGTTGGATCAGTATAAAAGCCACACGACGTGCTGCTCCCAAAGCAGGAGAAGATAAACCTTCGACTTTGGAGGCAAAATAAAAATTTTGGGTTTTTTTTACCTGTTTTTAAACCACCCCAGGCCCCGTCCTTAGGGAGGGAAGCATCACATGCAGCAGATCCCTTAATTAATTGCTGGAGTTGCCCCAGTTTTACAGCAAAGCAAAGGCACCGGTGATGGATCAGGAGGAGGTTTCACCCTGAGGCACCAGAGCCTGACCCAGGCACCGTCCCGGGGGAGCTTCTCCATCTGTCTGGGACAAATCAGAAATGAACTTCAATAAACATTTCCCGGGGGGTGGCTGGAAGTGCCTGGGAAGGAAAAACCTTCGCTGGCAACCGCGCTCATCTTCGGACTTGGAGCGTTTCGTGCCATTAATCCAGGCTTAGCCTGGTCTGTGCTTCCCTTATGGATCCTCTCCATCCTAAAGAGAGGAATCGGAGCTCCTGAGGGAGCTGGGGGGGCTCATCCTGGAGAAAAGGAGGCTCAGGGGGGACCTTCTGGCTCTAAAATCCCCTGGAAGGAGGTTGGAGCCAGATGGGGGTCGGGCTCTGCTCCCAGGGAACAGGGACAGGACCAGGGGAGGGTCAGGTGGGCCAGGAGGAGGAATTTGCTCCTGGAAAGGGTGGTGAGGCTTTGGAAGGGGCTGCCCAGGGAGGTTTGGAGTCCCCAGCCCTGGAGGTGTCCCAGGAACACCTGGAGGTGGCACTGAGTGACAAGGTGGGGATGGGGCACAGGGTGGACTCAGTGACCTTGGAGCTCTTTTCCAACCTCAGGGATTCTGGAATTCTGTCAACACTCTCTCAGCGCTTCGTGTTCGTTTCATTCCCTTTTTTCCTCCCTTTGGGTGCAGAACATTGTGGGGCTCCTGGAGATTTTTGCTCTCTCTGCATTTTTTGGGGCACTGCATCAAACCCTCCTCTGCCCTCCCCTCCCAGCTGGATTTTTCGTCGCCTTTGGCACGTTTTAATTCCAGTTATTATCTGGGTTTAATGGCGCAGCACAGGAGCTGAATGAATTGTCAGAGGTCACTCGGGGAGCAAAGGCAACAGCCTGGAGTAAAACAGCCTTCCCTCATTGACATTTATCATATTCTTTATAATTGGAATTCCAGCAGCTCTTTGAAGTCTTAACTGAGGTTCCATTGCATCCCTCAAACACGGGCAGGTCCCCAGAGCCAAGAAGGAGCTGATTAGGCCTGGGAAACAAAGGAGAAGGGATTTACCATCCCTGGCAGATGCAACAGGGATTAAGGGAGGGGCTGTCACAGCTGGGAACAGTTTTTGATGTGTCCTGGAATGACACGGGAAGAAAACACAGCCCTGAGTTTTAATTCATTATGAAATTGGAGGAGCAGCCCGTTCATTCACATCTCCCTGTGTTGTTTCACGGAATCACGGGGCGAGTTGGGTCGGAAGGGATTCCAAAAATCATCCAGTGCCGTGGGCAGGGGCACCTTCCACCAGCCCATGTCGCTCCAACCTGGCCTTGGACACTTCCAGGGATGGAACAGCCACAGTTTTTCTGTGCCAGGACCCGCCCACCCTCACAGGGAATAAATTTCCCCCAAATATCCCGATCACAGTGAACAGTGAACATTGATTTGTTTGAATTTTCCCCTCTCCACAAAAGAAAACAACAACAAAAAGAGGCAGCTTTTCCAAAGCTGCTTAAAATATTTAAAGCACAATCCCTAATTAAAATCTGTGGCTTTGTTTATGTGTTTCGAAACCTAAGCTGCCACTTAAGAAATCTGCAATTAGTGCAAATGACTAACTATGGAGTAATGATCCTCAGTAAAGAAAAAAATAATACCTTTTTAATGAAAATCCTGCATAAAAAATCATCCCTTAGGTAATGCTTGGTTCCCAAGGAGCAATTGTCTCAGTGTGGATTCAGCTGCTTTTCTGAAACACTTAAATAAAGGGGAAAAATAATAAAAAACCCCCAAACAAATAAATAATAAGAAGAGAAATAAAAGGTCTTCTTAGTGGGACTTCTCTTAAATTAATTGAATTAATATTCCCTCTTTGGACCTGCATGTTTATGCAATTCCTGAGAAATCCACATTGTTTAAGGATATTTAGGGGGGTTTTCCTGCCACAAATTCCACGGGTTGCCCGAGAAATCCAACAGAAAGGTGACGAAACCCCCTCAATTTATACCCAGAGAAGGCTCATGAATAACCTTGACTTGTCTTTCAGGGTGACTCTGTAAGCCAGTTTTAGAACTCTGCAATCGTGCTGGGTGCTTAAAATATGCTAATGAGTGTTTTACCTGGATAACTCCTTAATGGGAGTTTGCAAAGGGCTTTGAAATCCTTTAATGTGAAACTTCCGCGGGCTGTTCCCAGTGACTGGTCTCGCCTTGGGGTCTTTGCAGAGTCACCAGCTCTGCAGGAATAACTCGGGAGGTGAGGGCCACAAATTGAACGAGGTAATGAAGAAATGAGAATATAAATGGAAAATGAGAATATAAATGGAAAATGAGAATATAAATGGAAAATGAGAATATAAATGGAAAATGAAATGGTTTTCGGAGGGGGGTGGTGGAGCATGAACAGTTCTTCTGCTGAAGTCTCCCAGTCTTTCATCTCATGGTGGGGTGGGTGGGAGAGATCCCTCTTTCGTGCTCCAAACCTTGTCCAACCTGATGACTGGTAAGACCCCCAGATTCCTTCTGTGTGAAATCACTCTCCATTGTCATCTGTGTTCCTTGGATGTGGCCAACAACAGAGGTCATTGATCATGTCATCAATGACATCCTCAATGACACCACCGGGTGCTGGTGCTGGGACAACCCCCTGGATCAATCCAGGCTGGGAATGAGCAGATGGAGAAGGATTTGGAGGGGCTGGTGGGGCAGAGGCTGGACATGACCCAGCCCAGAAACACCCCCCGTGCCCTGGGCTGATCCCCCAGCGTGGGCAGCAGGGTGGGCAGGGGGGGATTCTGCCCCTCTGCCCCCTCAGGTGAGACCCCACCTGCAGAGCTGCCTCCAGCCCTGGGGGCCCAGGAGCAGCAGGAGCAGCTCCAGAGGAGGTGACCAGAGGGATGGAGCACAGAGGAAGGGCTGAGACAGTTGGGATTGTTCAGCCTAGACAGAAACAGCAATTTTTATTCCTTAGAAAAGGACATTTCTGGCCGTGCTCACCCTCCCTGAGGCACCGCATGTGATTCTGCACTCCAGCTTTGGTTGCTCCCTGGGATATTTATTTGGGCATCAACCCCAACTAAAAGGATCAGAGGGGAGAGCTACAGCCACCAACATGACCCAAATCTTACCCCCACGTAGCTCCTCTTCGGGCTTATCGCGTCCAAACCTGCAGCTTGGAGCCCACAGGGAAAGTGCCTGAGATCTGCCCTTCCCTACGGCCAGATTTCCTGCCCCGAGTTGTTTACCTGCTGCTTGTTTGCTCCTCTGAGAGAGCAGGAAAAATGTTTCTCTGCTCGCAAGTGGTGAGGTGTGTTGGAGGGATCCCCCGAGGCAACAACTCTTATCACGGAGCTCCGTGTCCTCCCTGCATCAAATACCACGTCCCAGGTACTCATTAATGGCTTGTGCCCTCCCACTCGGGGTGCTCTTGGCTTCAGACACCGAGGAATTGAGTCATAAAATCTCTGCAAGGTAAACAGATTAAAGCCTCATCTATCATCCCACTAATCAGGTCATGATTCTTGGCCTCACGATGCCTTTTTCTTTTTTTTCCTTTTAATTTCCGATACTGTGTTCGTAGTAAACCCCATTAATAGAACAACTGGAATCGTTTGTCATCCCAGGGGACCCGGGTGGAAAGAGATGCAAATAAACTCCAGGCTGTGGGTTCGTGTGTCACTGCAATGGTTTCACGTCAGTCTCAGGGGAGGGACTGCGGGAAATCAGGGGATGGTTTGGTGGGAAGGGACTTCAAGAATCATTTCGTGCCACCCCCACCGTGGGCAGGGACACTTTTCACTGTCCCAGGTTGCTCCAACTGGCCTTGGACACTTCCAGGGATGGGGCAGCCACAGCTTCTCTGGGCAACCTGTGCCAGGGAAGAATTCCTTCCCAATATCCCATCTAAACCTCCTCTGAGTCAGTTTGAAGCCATTCCCCCTTGTCCTGTCACTCCAAGTCCTTGGAAATTGTCTCTCCCCATGTTCCCTGTAGCCCCTTCAGGTCCTGGAAGGCCACAATGAGCTCATCCCAAAGCTTCTCCTCTCCAGGCTGCACAATCCCAGCTCTGCCAGCCTTTCCCCACAGCAGAGCTGCTCCATCCCTCTGGTCACCTCCTCTGGAGCTGCTCCAGCAGCTCCATGTCCTTCCTGTGCTGGGCCCCCAGGGCTGGAGACAGAATTCCAGGTGGGGTCTCACCTGAGTGGGGACAATGTTGGAGAATCCGTATTCCCCCCGGATTTTATTGCCTGGTGCTGTTGCAGTCCCAAGGAACAGTCCCAAGAACTCAAAGGAGCTGTGGGTCTGTCCCAGGAGGTTATTACAGCACACAAAACTGCTTTTTAATGAGAAAATTACTCAGCCTGTTTTCTGAGGCTGTTTAAGGAGTAACCTCAACAGCCAAATTTCAAGTGACGTCATTAACCAAGGGACAGAACGATGCAAATTTTGTCCTGGGCTTGCAATATTTGCATAGTTTGTGCCCTTTGTGTGTCTCAACCATTAATGAACATTTGGGACTAACTTTGAAGTTCTTCCCTTTAAAGAAACCAAGGGAGAAGCTTCAAGATTGTTGCCCAGCCCTGGGGATCTGCAGACAGACACACCCCGGTGGCTTCTGAATGTGGAATGAAGGCAAATGAAAGATCAAGATTCCGATATTGTCGGGTTGGAAACTTCGAGTGGAGACGAGAAAATATTTTATAAAAGCAATTCCCTCATTTGTGGAGTCCTGGAACGGTTTGGGCTCGAAAGGATCTTGAAGATCTTTTAATTCCACCCCCTGCCGTGGGCAGGGACACCTCCCACTAGAGAGGGTTGCTCAATGTCCTGTACAGCCCGGCCTTGCGTGGATCACATCCTGGAGCTGATCACTTCTTCAGCCCCAATCATTACAGGATGCATTCCCAACTAATCTGGTTCTTCTCCGAGCTGAATCTTTAAAATAGCACAAATAGATCTGGATGTGAGGATGTGCAGAAACTGCTGGCTGGGCCAATTTTATCCCTTCACGCTCAATTGGCTCCTTATTTTGCTGCAATCGTATTAAACTCTGCTTTAATGAATTCCATGAATCATTTCTCTCGCCAGAAACGTTTCAGGACGTAAAAATTCGAGCCGCACACTTTCTTCCTTTGGTCAGCCAAAATTACCCCCTCAAATTACGTGAATTTAGCAGGAATGATTGCTTCCTGTGCCATATGAGGAAGCGTTTGGGTTGCTGTGTTTGGATGTGGTAACAAATAAACCCCAACGACGTGCCCAGCGATCGCGGGGACGCCGCTGTCCTCTCTGCTCCCAATTGCTTCCCTTCCTTTCCTGCAGCAGCAGAGTTGTCTCAACGCTCTAAAGTGGAGTTTCTGGCCACCAAATTGTGGTGCCAGGACATCAAACTTGAGCACAGCCCAGCCCTAATTAGGCCAGGGAAACAACTTGCCCAACAGCCCAGGTCCAACCCCAGGTGCTGAGTGCTTCGTTTCCACGGGGAGGTTTCAGCTCCCTGTTGCAAAAAGGGAGGGAAGAAACACTCCTTGAGACCTTCCAGAAGTTACTCTGCGGGCCATTATGTGGGAATTATTTCCAAAAGTGGCATAAAGTGTGAAGCTGACTTGGAAAAACAAGTATTTAAAAAAAATAAATGTGATGGTGCTTGTTGGGAATTTAAGGTCCATGGGGATTCTGTAGGAGTTGAAGGGAGTGACATCACCACGATGTGGTTTCTGGACTAAAATTATTGATGTTGACTAAAAAAATGAAAAACTGGTGCCATGGAGGGTTTGTGACCTAATTAGGCTTTTATCTAAAATAAAAAAATTCATTCTCAATAAGAGGTTCAAGCCAGCCACGTGGTGCATGACGCACAGAGGAATATCTGGAATTATATTTATGCAAAATATGCAAATGCTCCCAAATCTTGCAGCTCCCTGAGTCTGGCATCGCTTTAATTTGGAAATGGCCCAGGGACAGACAAGCCAGTGACTAAACTGAGACACAGAGGAGGAAAAACACGTTGTTTTCCGAGCAGATCACCAGAAAGGTCTAAATTACCTGGATCAACACCGCTGGCCATGGAAAGCCTTTGATCTCTAATTATGGCACATAAAACAAGGTTTGAGGGTGGAAGGGGGATGCCACCAGCAAGGAAAGGGGGAAGAAGCATTGCAGCACCAAATCAAAGCCTGTTCCAGGAGCAGGGAGTGTTTTCCATGCAAGAGGAGCTTGGTAAACACATGAGAAGGGTGTCCCTGGGGCTGTCCGGGGCTGTATAAAAGCCCGTCCAACTGCAGGATCCACATCCACTTCTCCTGCCTTCTCCTCCTCGGTGAGCCAGGTGAGCAGCAGGAGCCTTTCTCTGTTTCTCTTCTTTCTCCCTGTTCTCTTTCTCTTCTCGTCTCAGTGTAGCTTCTCCTGAGACCGATTCTCTTTTCTCTTCTTTCAGGCTCTCACTTCTCTGCCATCGTTTTCAGTGGTGGGAGAAGCTCTTGGGGCTCCTTTGCTATCAAGCCACTTTAACCTCCCTTCCCGTGCCTGTTCACCACCCTCTGCTTTTTCCTTTGGAGAGAATCCTGCACCTCACGCCGTGCCTGAGCTCTCCCTGCCCTCTCTCCCAGGTGCACCTCCCACCCACAGCCATGTCCTGCTACGACCTGTGCCGNGTCCCTTCCAACACTCCCTGCTTTGTTTCTGTCTTTAAATTCATTAAAGTTTGCGTTGCATTGTATTTTGAGTCTCCTTGAGTTCCTTCCATCCTGGGGTACCCAGCCAAGCTGTTCCATGGGAAATGTGATGCCCTGGAGGGGAATTGGGTGGGTGGCTAAAGGCCAGTGATGGACCTTTGTCATGCTGAGCAACTCCAAAGGCCACAGTCATTGGATGACACCTGGGGCACTGGGGGGCGTGTGGCATTGTGTGAGGTGAACATGAGGTGCCCCAGGGGACATGTGAGCAAGAAGAGTGGTTGGACACTGGATTCCAGTTGATGAGGCAAAACACTGACCTGGTGAAAGGTATTTCTGGTCAGGTTAACACCTCCTTTTAAACTCAATAAAATTTATGCTGCATTGTATCTTGAGTCTCCTTGAGTTCCTTTCATCGTGGGATGTGCAGCCAAGCTGCTCCATGGGAAATGTGATGTCCTGGAGGGGAATGGGGTGGGTGGTTAAAGGCCAGTGATGGACCTTTGTCATACCTGGATGAGCAACCCCAAAGACCACAGTGACTGGATGAGACCTGGGGCAGTGAAGGGGGTGTGGTGAGGTGAACATGAGGTGCCCCAGGGGACATGTGAGCAAGAGGGGAGGTTGGACACCGGATTCCAGTTGATGAGTCAAAACATTGACCTTCTGGAAGATGTTTCTGGGCAGGTTTACACCCACCTGCCCAAGGCTATGATTGTGTGTTCCCACCTGTTATTGGTCCTTTCCATTCCCTGCTTCCAGCTCATCTTCCAAACTCTGGAGCCAGAGGGAGCTGAAGG
The DNA here is from genome assembly GCA_013396755.1 of Sclerurus mexicanus. Lineage (NCBI taxonomy): Eukaryota > Metazoa > Chordata > Aves > Passeriformes > Furnariidae > Sclerurus > Sclerurus mexicanus. The sequence goes on along the minus strand of VWZF01007027.1, from coordinate 43,622 downwards.
GATGGTGGCACCTGACGCAACTGTGCTTGGGGAGAAGTGAGTCCTCTGCTAGAGGGGGATGGAGAACAGGAACATGGGAGGGGGGCTGGCACACATGCATCATCCTCCCTCATCTCAAAGGGATGGGCAGTGTCAGTGACACATCCTGGGAACTCTACAGGGGTCAGGAGGGAGCAGGAAAAGCATCTTCTCCCCCACCGCAACAGCCCCGTGGTCAGAAGCATTCATTTGTCCTGGAGTCATTCCGTGGGTGTCACTGTGCCCTGAAGGGACATGAGTCTGGAGCAGATGTGCAGCAACTGCTCCAGAAAAGCCACCCAGCTGCTGTGCGGGCTGTACCTGCAGAGGTCACCAGCAGTGATTCTTTGGTCCCTCCAACCAGGCCCTTCCATCTCCAGGCTGAGGACACCAGCTCAGGTCTCTGTCCCTCCTTCCCACACAGACCATGCTTTTGTCCTGCTGCTCCTGTTGTCCTTCAGGTTGAGCAGAAGGCACCTTTTGTTACATGTTCCTCCATCTGCCCTTGCAAAGACTTCTGAGCAAAGTTGAGAGTACTGTGAAATTCCTGGCAAATATTTGGCCATGTCCTAGCATTCAGAATGTGCCAAAGCAGACGTTGTGGCACAGACACGGGCAGAAAGGATGGGTGTCAACTGGCCAGGATGAGCTTTGGTCACAGGGGTTGCTTAAAGTCTATGGGATGTCTTTTTCTTCTTCTTCTTTGTGCTCTGTCCAGTTCTGGGCCACTCACTGCCAGAAAGACACTGAGGGGCTGGAACGTGTCTGAAGACAGAAATGGACCTGGGGAAGGGGATTGGAGAGTCAGTCTTATGAGGAACAGCTGAGGGAGCTGGGGGGGCTCATCCTGGAGAAAAGGAGGCTCAGGGGGGACCTTCTGGCTCTAAAATCCCCTGGAAGGAGGTTGGAGCCAGGTGGGGGTCGGGCTCTGCTCCCAGGGAACAGAGACAGGACCAGGGGAGGGTCAGGTGGGCCAGGAGGAGGAATTTGCTGCTGGAAAGGGTGGTGAGGCTTTGGAAGGGGCTGCCCAGGGAGGTTTGGAGTCCCCAGCCCTGGAGGTGTCCCAGGAACGCCTGGAGGTGGCACTGAGTGACAAGGTGGGGATGGGGCACAGGGTGGACTCGATGGGCTTGGAGGTCTTTTCCAACCTCAAGACTTCTGGAATTCTGTGATTCAGCCAAGAGTGTTTGGGGAGGGAATAGCCTTTGACCAGGGTTACTCTGCTACCTAAGGCAGGCTGGGATGAAGGAGAGAAGGAAGAAGGCAAAAGCATCAGGCAAACTTGTGCTGAGATGAAAGCTGAGCCTCAAAGAGAGAGTCTAAAGCCCAAGAGCAGAAGGTGCCCAGCCTAGAAAGGCGATGCCTGATTCTGAGGGAGGGAGGACAACCTGAGAGCAAGAGAGTGATGGTGCCCACCCTCACAGGGGGATGTCCAGGCTGGAGCCTGAGGGTTCTGAGAAACCTGACCCTCTTTGTCAGGAAAGGGTTTAAAGCGAGGCCCTGGAGGGCAAGAACTGGCACCACCTGCTGAAATGGGACACTCAACAGCAAGTGCATCATCCCCTGGGTGCTGACGTGTCATTTCCCGTGGAAACATTTTGGCCTCTAATACTGTCACTTGAAAGGAGCCAGTGAGGCTGACTGGGCACGGCACGGCCAGCGAGATGAAAAGGCAGCGTTGCAGGGCAAAAATAAAAACACTAATTTTTTTTAATTGGGATGTTTTGCATGCGAGATGAGCTTGGTAAACACGTTACATGTGCAAAGCTGCATCTGGGCCCGGGGCTGTGCAGGGCTGTATAAAAGCCCGTCCAACTGCAGGCTCCTCATCCACTTCTCCTGCCTTCTCCTCCTCGGTGAGCCAGGTGAGCAGCAAAAACCTTCCTCTGCTTCTTTTCTGTTTCATTTTCCCCCTTCTCCTTTGGCTTCCGCTGGGTCCTTACCTCAGTTGTGTTCTGCTGAGACAGCTGGTGCTCATCTCTATTCTCTTTGTCACACTGGAGGGAGCTGGGAGAAGGTCTTGTCTGGGTCTTGTCTCTCTTTCTGGAAACTGCAGCTCCCAAAGTTCTCTTCCTCCCGACTCAGACTGTCCTTTCTCCCAGTCTGTGTTGTGTGGATCTCACGTTGTTCCTCTCCCTGCCCTCTCTCCCAGGTGCACCTCCCACCCACAGCCATGTCCTGCTACGACCTGTGCCGTCCCTGTGGCCCAACCCCGCTGGCCAACAGCTGCAACGAGCCCTGTGTGAGGCAGTGCCAGGACTCCCGTGTGGTCATCCAGCCCTCCCCGGTGGTGGTGACCCTGCCTGGCCCCATCCTCAGCTCCTTCCCCCAGAACACCGCCGTGGGATCCTCCACCTCTGCCGCTGTTGGGAGCATCCTGAGCGAGTCTGGTGTCCCCATCAACTCCGGGGGCTTTGGCCTGGGTAGCCTTGGTGGCTTTGGTGGCCGCTACTGTGGCAGGAGGTGCCTGCCCTGCTAAAGGTGGGCTGTGAGTCCAGCGAGTGCCTCGCCCAGGGAGCCCAAAGCCGGACTGAGGATGGAGCTGCTGGCCAGCGTTTCCAGAAGGGAAAGGAGGCCGGGAAATGTGGCCAGCTGATGTCTTGTGCTTCTTTCTTCTGCTCAACATGAGTCCCTGTTGTCTCCTGCTAGTCCTGTGCCATCCTAAATGCAGCAGAGCGGGGTCCTGCTCCTGTCCCCGTGTGTGTGGGAGCAGCCGTGTGTCCCACTGCTGTGCAGGGCTGTCTGAGTGTCCCTTCCAACACTCACTGCTTTGTTTCTGTCTTTAAATTCATTAAAGTTTGCGTTGCATTGTATTTTGAGTCTCCTTGAGTTCTTCAATCCTGGGGTACCCAGCCAAGCTGCTCCATGGGAAATCACAGAATCACAATTTATTGAGGTCGGAAGAGACTTCTGGAGGTCACCTGGACCAAGACCCTGCTCAGGTGGGGCCACACAGAGCCAGTTTCATTAGGTGCAGGTGGCTTTTTGGGATGTCCAAGGATGGAGTCTCCATAGTGGTCCATGTGTTTCTGTCCCAGTGTACTGTGGCACAGTATTACTGTCAGTGACATTAACAGGGAAACTGTTTCCTGAACTTCCCCTGGAAAATTCTGACGTTCCTTCTGTGTCCTTTTCCTCTTGTTCTTTCCATGAGCAGCACTGGCAAGATCCGAACTCTTTCCTCTTAGGATTTAAATACATTAATTAGCCCTTCCCCTTGCCCCCAGCCTGCCCTTCCCAGTTCTCAAGTCTTTCCTCAGATATGTGATGCTCCAGCCCCTCAATCAGCCATGTGGCCTTTCCTCTGACTTGCTCCAGTTTCTCCAAGTCTCTCTTACACTGGGGAGCCCAAAACTGAACACCAGCCAAGTGTGGCCTTGTGAGTGCTGAGTGAAGGGGCAAGAACAACTCCCTCAACCCTCTAAAGCATCCATGGGTACAACACAAATGTGACCCCACTCAGGGAAAAGGGGTGGCTGGAAGGATGTGGGGCACTTGTATATCCTTTTTGGGGATTTTAGAGTGGGTGTCCCACTGGATGAGACTGCCCTTTACATGTGACAAAGCCATCAAAGTCACCCACATCCCTTTGTCCTGAACACCAGACTTGTGTCTGCAACACCTTCCAGATGGTGTGTGACATGTGACGGGACCACCAGGAGCTGCAACCCTTCTGTTCTGCCCCCACCCCAGCTCTTGCTGCCCTCCCCTCCACTTCTGAAGGTGTCAGCAGTGCTGGCAGAGCTGCACAGTGACAGCCTGGGAGCTCACAGGACCTGTGGCTCATGACAATGAAATGAGGGCTTTTATCAAGTCCCTCTGTGCTCCTTCTACACCAAGGGAAGGAAAGAAAGGAACTCTTTAGGATGAAGACTTCGTGTTTTTCCTGATTTTCCACCCCAAACTGCAAACCCACTGACACTGGGGTGGGGAGGAAGTAACATTGCTCCTGTGTTAAATTCACAGAATCACAGAACCACAGAATCAGAGAATCACAGAATGACAGAACCACAGAATCACAGAACCACGAAATCACAGAACCTGCTGAGATGGAAGGGCCCCACAAGGACCAAGTCCAATCCTTAGCCCCACACAGGACCATGCCCAGGAGTCCCACCATGCAGTTGTCATGTAGTTTGTGATACAGAGGAGGGACAAGGTGCCTTTTGCTTCCTCCCACATCCTCTAGTCCTCCATGGGTGATGTTTTGCCCTGGGCCTCCCATTCGTTCTTCATCAGCGCTCACTGTGGGATGGGCCAAGTGGAAACTGCATGTCTGAGTGTGCTGAGATGCTTGGAAGGGGAACCAGTGATCTTGATGTCTACTCGCCTCCAGTGTTTTGCTGCTGACATTCCCAGACCATGAGTCTGCCTGAGGAGTTTGGATGTCTCATGGAGAGCTTTGCAAGCTCTTTCTTGAGTCAGGGTGGAGGCCCGGGGAAGCATTTTGTAGACTTGGGGATGGAGAAGGAAGAGTTAGAAAGCCCCAACACTGATATGTGCTGCTGGAAGGAGACGTAGTGTGGAGAGGACTGTGTTGGCTTTTCAAACATCCTTCTGCTGACTGGAGAATCCTGAGGGCTCTCCAACTACAGCAGCAAGGGAGAAGAGCTTATGGATTTCTCTTGATGCCAAATTCCTTACAGAGTGTCCAAGACGACAGGGAAGTTCACACCCGGCTCTGATGGAGTTGGGTATTCACTTAAGCAATGGATATGGTGACTCCTGTCACAGAAAACACATTTTAAGTCTGGCCTATTATTTTAGGGTTGCCAGAAGCCATGCCCTGTTTGTTATGAGAAGCCTTAAAGCGAGGCCCTGGAGGGCAAGAACTGGCACCACCTGCTGAAATGGGACACTCAACAGCAAGTGCATCATCCCCTGGGTGCTGACGTGTCATTTCCCCTGGAAACATTTTGGCCTCTAATACTGTCACTTGAAAGGAGCCAGTGAGGCTGACTGGGCACGGCACGGCCAGGGAGATGAAAAGGCAGCGTTGCAGTGTCCCCATTTCTTTAATTGGGATGTTTTGCATGTGAGATGAGCTTGGTAAACACGTTACATGTGCAAAGCTGCATCTGGGCCCGGGGCTGTGCAGGGCTGTATAAAAGCCCATCCAACTGCAGGCTCCTCATCCACTTCTCCTGCCTTCTCCTCCTCGGTGAACCAGGTGAGCTGCAACCACCTTTGCCTTCTTCTTGTCTTGCTCCTCTTTCTCTTCGCCTTCTGGCCTCAGTTCTGACCTTGCCACTGTGCAGGTCTTGCTGAGAACTTTGCTACCTGACCCTTCTCCCAACCTCTCTGTTCACTTGGAGAAGGTAGGAGAAGGTGCTGGGCTCTCTTCTTGGGGAAACCATGGGGATGGGATCCCTAATCCTTCCTGCCTCCCTAAGCAGCCTTTCCCTTCTCCCGAGTCTCTGCTCTTTGTCCTGTTGAGACTTCAGGCTGAGCCTCACGCCGTGCCTGAGCTCTCCCTGCCCTCTCTCCCAGGTGCACCTCCCACCCACAGCCATGTCCTGCTACGACCTGTGCCGTCCCTGTGGCCCAACCCCGCTGGCCAACAGCTGCAACGAGCCCTGTGTGAGGCAGTGCCAGGACTCCCGCGTGATCATTGAACCTTCTCCCGTGGTGGTGACCCTGCCTGGCCCCATCCTCAGCTCCTTCCCCCAGAACACCGCCGTGGGATCCTCCACCTCTGCCGCTGTTGGGAGCATCCTGAGCGAGTCTGGTGTCCCCATCAACTCCGGGGGCTTTGGCCTGGGTAGCCTTGGTGGCTTTGGTGGCCGCTACTGTGGCAGGAGGTGCCTGCCCTGCTAAAGGTGGGCTGTGAGTCCAACAAGTGCCTTGCCCAGGAAGCCCAAAGCCGGACTGAAGATGAAGCTGCTGGCCAGCGTTTCCAGAAGGGAAAGGAGGCCGGGAAACGCGGCCAGCTGATGTCTTGTGCTTCTTTCTTCTGCTCCTCATGAGTCCCTGTTGTCTCCTGCTGTCCTGTGCCATGGGTCCATCCTGACTCAAGTGGAACAGGGTCCTGCTCGTGCCCCTGTCCCCGTGTGTGTGGGAGCAGCCGTGTGTCCCACTGCTGTGCAGGGCTGTCTGAGTGTCCCTTCCAACACTCACTGCTTTGTTTCTGTCTCTAAACTCATTAAAGTTTGCGTTGCATTTTATCTTGAGTCTCCTTGGGTTTCTTCCATCGTGGGATGTGCAGCCAAGCTGTTCCATGGGAAATGTGATGCCCTGGAGGGGAACTGGGTGGGTGGTTAAAGGCCAGTGATGGACATTTCTCATACCTGGATGAGCTGAGAACCCTCAAGGTTTGTGGTCATTGGATGTGACATTGGGCAGTGGAGAGTGTGTGGCATTGTGTGAGGTGACCATGAGGTGCCCCAGGGGACATGTGAGCAAGAGGGGAGGTTGGACACCAGATTCCAGTTGATGAGTCAAAACATTGACCTTCTGGAAGACGTTTCTGGGCAGGTTCACACCCACATGCCCAAGGCTATGATTGTGTGTTCCCATCTGTAATTGGTCCTTTCCATTCCCTGCTCCCAGCTCATCTTCCAAACCCTGGAACCACAGGGAGTCACAAACAAGTCGAGGAGCCATGTGGCACCCAGTGCAACCGTGCGAAAGTCAATATGAGTCCTGATTCTCAGTTTTCTTCTCTTTTCCTCCCTTCTGTGGCATGTTTCTCTCTGGGCATAGTTTGTGCTTGGCCCTTCAGTTGTCTTCTGACAGAGTCAAAGGCTGCTCTTCTGCAGCATATTGGGGCTCAATGTATTTGCTCAACCAGATGGTCGTCCTCTTGTCTTTCCTGAAATAAAGTGATTATTCAAAGCTCCCCTGTCTCCTTATCTGCTGGAAAACCCTGTAGGAATGCCCTCCCATCCCTGACTGTGAGCCATGAGGAGCCATTAGCAGGAACAAGGTCAAAATCAAACCAGGGAAGGAAAGGAACACCCCCACTACATGTCCTGAAGGAACAAGGAGGTTCAAGATGTTTGAGACCTCATGGAGACCTTCAGTGTGGGGGGTTGAGTCAGGGAGAACGGAGTCAGGGCAGGAAATGGCTTTTGAATGTTTTGCTTGTGGAAGGGTTGGAGGTGGAAACAGCATGGGTAGAAAACTGGTGTGAATTTGGAAGGGAAACCTTTTGTTAGATGCAGGACTGAAGTCACACCTGGAGTTGAAAGTTTATCTTTTGAACGTGTGTTTGCTTAGAGAAACATCTCCTGTCAAGCTAAGAGCTCCCTTCATCTCCCTAATAAAGAATTTGGGCCTCTGGAATTAAAGTTTCCTGTCTGATTGAGTTCCAGCCTAGCTGGGGCAGGAGTTTTGTCCACCCTTTGCAATGAGGCTGTCACGGGAGTGCAGGTGGTGCCCCAAGCAGGGCTGGCACTCCTCCTGGGGGCATTCAGCTCTTGCCTTGCCCCAGAAGCTGCAGTGCAGACTCCTTGCCACGCATCTCTGGGTGATCCTGACCCTGCTGCTCTCTGGGCTGTGTTTGCTGGCACTGTCAGCCCTCGGGAGCTCCTGGTGAGCTTGTGTGTGCCCTGCATGGAAATATTACATGGAACTGTGTTTGCTGGTGTGTTGGGTTTGTGTGGCCAGATTTTGGTTGTGAGTGGGGGCTGCAGGGGTGTCTTCCATGAGAAGGTGCCAGAAGGTTCCCCCATGTCCATGGAGTTGATTCCAGGCAGCTCCAGGACAGACCAAAGCTGAGCCCATCAGGAATGGTTGGGGCAGCTCCGGGATAACGTAGTTGAGAAGGGAAAAGCAGGTTATTGTGCAGGTGGAATTGGGTGCAGAGAAGGGCAGAGTGAGGACACACGGACAGCTCTGCAGAGCCCCAGGGTGGGGCAGCAGGAGGGGCAGGAGCTGCTCCAGGTGCCTGAGCTGGGGTTGCCCCACGGTGGGGCAGCCCATGGTGGGGCAGCCGTGCCCCTGCAGCCCAGGGGGGGTCACAGGGGTGCAGAGATCCACCTGGAGGAACCCACAGGGAGCAGGGGGATGCCCAAGAAGGGGCTGTGAACCCATGGGAAGCCCACGCTGGGGCAGGGTCCTCCAGTCCCCTGCAGACCCACGTTGGGGCAGTTCCTGAAGGACTGACCCCATGGAAAAGGGATCCAGGTTGGGGCAGTTCCCAAAGACCTGTAGCCCATGGGAAGGACTCACACTGGAGAAGTCCTTGCAGAACTGTCTCCATGGGGTCCCCACCGTGGAGCAGGAGAAGGACCCCAACTCCTCCCCCTGAGCAGCATCAGGAACAACCTGGGATGAACTGACAGTGACCCCCATTCCCATCTCTCTGCACCGCTGGGGGGGAGGAGGGAGAAACTGGGGGAAAGCTGGATTTTTTGAGATTTATTTTCCTTCTCTTTCTCCTGCCCTGATTTTCCTGGCAATGAATTCAATTAATATCCCCACTTCAAGCTTGTTTTCCCATGACGGTGCTTGGTGAGGGATCTCCCCCGATCCTCATCTCAACCCTTGAACCTTCATTAAATTTCCCCCTCTCTGTCCAGTTGCAGAAAGGCTTTGGTGGCTACCTGATGTCCAGCCAGGGCCACCCCACCCCAACTGTCTGGTGAGATGTAGGGTCAAAGAAAAAGTGGGGATATGGCCATGGGGAATGGAAGAAGGAAGAGTTTTGAAGTCAGAAGATGTTCTCGTTGGGAGTGGTTTCTGCGAGATAACACTGACTAACTAGTACTTACTGGTGGGAAATCAGCATCATTCCTTCTGGAACATTCTTGTTCTGCTGATTGGAGAACTCCAGGCAACTCACAAAAGGCAAAGGAGACAGGATCGTTTGTTCTAAAGGCAACATGAGATAAAAGTTCAAAACCAAACAGTCTCTCTGATGAAGAAATGATGTCTAAGGAGGCTTAAAAGGCCTCGGAATCACAGAGAGCAACACATAGGGCCAGTCCCCACCAAAGCCTGCCCTTTAATCCTGGCTTTATAATGAAAAAAACTGCATTTATTACTACAAAGACTAAAAGGCTGCCTGAGGAGGGGAAGGTGCTGACATCACCTGGAAATGCTGCCCCACTCCACCCAGCCGGCTGAAACACCAGCCTGATCCTTGTTGAAAAAACACCCTGAAACACATTTTGGCCTCTAATGGTGTCGCTTGAAAGGAGCCAGCGAGGCTGACTGGGCAAGGCAGGCACAGGGAAATGAAAAGGCAGCCTTGCAGGGAACGTAAACAACCCCCAGTTGACTTAATTGGGGTGCTTTGCATAAAATATGAGCTTGTTGGTAAACACATTACATGTGCAAAGGTGCGTCTGGGCCCGGGGCTGTCCAGGGCTCTATAAAAACCCATCCAACTGCAGGTNTTTTCTTTTTCTTCTGGCCATGACCAAACCTTTGCCTCTTTGGAGCATCACCTGAGAGCCTTGATCTCGCTCCCAATGTCTGTGTCTTTTCCCTGGGGAGAGGTGGGAGAAGGTGTTGGGCTTTCCTTGCGGGGAAAAGCTTTGGGATTTGGGCTGTTGAATCTCCCTTCCTCCGTATTCCCACTGTCCCTCCTCCCCACTCTGTATTCCTCCTGATGAGATCTCAGGTTGCTCCTCACGCTGTGCCTGGGCTCTCCCTGCCCTCTCTCCCAGGTGCACCTCCCACCCACAGCCATGTCCTGCTACGACCTGTGCCGTCCCTGTGGCCCAACCCCGCTGGCCAACAGCTGCAACGAGCCCTGTGTGAGGCAGTGCCAGGACTCCCGCGTGATCATTGAACCTTCTCCCGTGGTGGTGACCCTGCCTGGCCCCATCCTCAGCTCCTTCCCCCAGAACACCGCCGTGGGATCCTCCACCTCTGCCGCTGTTGGGAGCATCCTGAGCGAGTCTGGTGTCCCCATCAACTCCGGGGGCTTTGGCCTGGGTAGCCTTGGTGGCTTTGGTGGCCGCTACTGTGGCAGGAGGTGCCTGCCCTGCTAAAGGTGGGCTGTGAGTCCAGCGAGTGCCTCGCCCAGGGAGCCCAAAGCCGGACTGAGGATGGAGCTGCTGGCCAGCGTTTCCAGCAGGGTTCCCTCCTCCTGCAAAGGGGGCCGGGAAACGTGGCCAGCTGATGTCTTGTGCTTCTTTCTTCTGCTCCTCATGAGTCCCTGTTGTCTCCTGCTAGTCCTGTGCCATCCTAAATGCAGCAGAGCGGGGTCCTGCTCGTGCCCCCGTGTGTGTGGGAGCAGCCGTGTGTCCCACTGCTGTGCAGGGCTGTCTGAGTGTCCCTTCCAACACTCACTGCTTTGTTTCTGTCTTTAAATTCATTAAAGTTTGTGTTGCATTGTATTTTGAGTCTCCTCGAGTTCCTTCCATCCTGGGGTACCCAGCCAAGCTGTTCCATGGGAAATGTGATGCCCTGGAGGGGAGAAAAGTGGGGGGTGGACCTTTCGCATGCCTGGATGAGTTGAGTAACCTCAACAAGGCCACAGTCATTGGATGTCACACGGGACAGTGGAAGGGTTGTGGTGTTTTGTGAGTACGCACAGGGTGAACATGAGGTGCCCCAGGGGACATGACAGCAAGAAGGGAGGTTGGACACTGAATTCTGGTGGATGAGTCAAAACATTGACCTTCTGGAAGCTGTTTCTGGGCAGGTTTACACCCACCTGCCCAAGGCTGTTATTGCAAGTTTGCATTTCCAACCGGTTGTTTTCCACTCCCTCATCCAAGCAAAACATCCAAACCCTGGAACTCAAGGAAGAGCCCAAGGAGCTGAAGAGACAGATTGTTCTCGGGGCAACTGTGTAAAGGGACATGTGAGTCCCTTGCTAGATGTTGGCACTCTGGGGATAGGTCCCTCATCTGAAGGAATCACAGAGTCACTGAGCTTGGAAAAGACCTCCAAGATCATTAAGTCCATCCTTTGACAGATCAACGTGTTTCCAATTAGACCAAAGACACTGAGGGCCATGTTCAATTATTTCTTGGACACCTCCAGGGCTGGGGACTTCACCACCTCCCTGGGCAGCCCCTTCCAAAGCCTCACCACCCTTTCCAGCAGCAAATTCCTCCTCCTGGCCCACCTGACCCTCCCCTGGTCCTGTCCCTGTTCCCTGGGAGCAGAGCCCGCCCCCCACCTGGTTTCAACCTCCTTCCAGGGGATTTTAGAGCCAGAAGGTGCCCCCTGAGCCTCCTTTTCTCCAGGATGAGCCCCCCAGCTCCCTCAGGACTTCTTCAGATCCTTCCCCAGCTCTATTCCATTCTCTGGACACTCTCCAGCCCCTCGATGCCTCTCTGGCCATGAGGTGCCCAGAACTGGACACAGCACTCAGTGACACATCCTGGGAACTCTACAGGGGTCAGGAGGGAGCAGGAAAAGCATCTTCTCCCCCACCGCATCAACCCCGTGGTCAGAAGCATTCATTGTCCTGGAGTCATTCCGTGGGTGTCACTGTGCCCCGAAGGGACATGAGTCTGGAGCAGATGTGCAGCAACTGCTCCAGAAAAGCCACCCAGCTGCTGTGCGGGCTGTACCTGCAGAGGTCACCAGCAGTGATTCTTTGGTCCCTCCAAGCAGACTTCCCTGTCTCCAGGCTGGGGAGACTGAGGGACTGGTATCCCACCAGCTCAGGTCTCTGCCCCTCCTTCCCACACCACCTGCTGCTCCTGTTGTCCTTCAGGTTGAGCAGAAGGCACCTTTTCTTACATATTCCTCCATCTGTCCTTGTAAAGAACCCCAGAATCATTTAGGTTGGAAAAGACCTCCATATCATCAAGCCCAACCTTGGACCTATTAACATCTTCTCAACCAGAACAGAGCCCCAAGTGCCACATCCAGTCATTCCTTGATCACCTGCAGGGATGGGGACCCCACCACCTCCCTGGTTTGCTGAGTAGGGTTGGGTATCCCACGGAATTCCTGCCAAATATTTGGCCTTGTGCCAGCATTCAGGATGTGCCTAAGCAGATGTTGTGGCACAGCCACGGGCAGAAAGGATGGGTATCAACTGGCCGAGGACATGCCTTGGTCGCGGGGATGGCTCCAAGTCAAGGAGGTGTCTTCAGCCAAGAGTGCTGGGAGGGGAACCTTCATTTTTAACCACTGTTAATTGTCTGCTTAAGGCAGGCTGGGATGGAGCAGAGGAGAAAAAAGGCAAAAGAGTCAGCAAAGTTGTGCTGAGATCAAAGCTGAGCCTCAAAGAGAGAGTCTAAAGCCCAAGAGCAGAAGGTGCCCAGCCTAGAAAGGCGATGCCTGATTCTGAGGGAGTGAGGACAACCTGAGAGCAAGAGAGCGATGGTGCCCACCCTCACAGGGGGATGTCCAGGCTGGAGCCTGAGGGTTCTGAGAAACCTGACCCTCTTTGTCAGGAAAGGGTTGAAAGGGAGGCCCTGGAGGGCAAGAACTGGCACCACCTGCTGAAATGGGACACTCAACAGCAAGTGCATCATCCCCTGGGTGCTGACGTGTCATTTCCCCTGGAAACATTTTGGCCTCTAATACTGTCACTTGAAAGGAGCCTGAGAGGCTGACTGGGCACGGCACGGCCAGCGAGATGAAAAGGCAGCGTTGCAGTGTCCCCATTTCTTTAATTGGGATGTTTTGCATGCGAGATGAGCTTGGTAAACACGTTACATGTGCAAAGCTGCATCTGGGCCCGGGGCTGTCCGGGGCTGTATAAAAGCCCGTCCAACTGCAGGCTCCTCATCCACTTCTCCTGCCTTCTCCTCCTCGGTGAGCCAGGTGAGCAGCAAGAGCCTTCGCCTCGCTCTTCTTCTTCTCTTGTTCTCCTCTTTCTCTTGTGGCCTTGGCAGAATCTTTTCTACTCTGTGGTGGTCACTGAGAGCCTTTCACCTTGATCCTACTCTCATCACCTCTTTGTCCTTGTTCTTTAATGTGGGGACATATGGGAGAAGGTGTTGAGCTTTCGTTGCAGGGCAAACTTTGGGACTGGAGCTGCTGAATGTCCCTTCCTCCCTGTTCAGACTGTCCCTCCTCCTTGTCTGTGTTTCCTCTCACTGAGCAGCATCTCAGGCTGTGCCTCACACTCTGCCTGTGCTCTGTTCTCTTTGCCACACTGGAGGGAGCGCAGAGAAGGTCTTGTCTGGGTCTGTTGCACCTTTTTGGAGACTGCAACTCCCAAAGTTCTCTTCCTCCCTACTCAGACTGTCCCTTCTCCCAGTCTGTGTTCTGTGGATCTCAGGTTGCTCCTCACGCCGTGCCTGAGCTCGTCCTGCCCTCTCTCCCAGGTGCACCTCCCACCCACAGCCATGTCCTGCTACGACCTGTGCCGTCCCTGTGGCCCAACCCCGCTGGCCAACAGCTGCAACGAGCCCTGTGTGAGGCAGTGCCAGGACTCCCGCGTGGTCATCCAGCCCTCCCCGGTGGTGGTGACCCTGCCTGGCCCCATCCTCAGCTCCTTCCCCCAGAACACCGCCGTGGGATCCACCACCTCTGCCGCTGTTGGGAGCATCCTGAGTGAAGAAGGAGTTCCCATCAACTCCGGGGGCTTTGGCCTGGGTAGCCTTGGTGGCTTTGGTGGCCGCTACTGTGGCAGGAGGTGCCTGCCCTGCTAAAGGTGGGCTGTGAGTCCAGCGAGTGTCAGGGACCCCAAAGCCAAGTGTCACATGGAGCTGCTGGCCAGCGTTTCCAGAAGGGTTGAGCATCTCTACACCCTCGTCCAGCTGAGGGAGGGAAGGGAGGGGCTCTCTGGACACGTGGCCAGCTTGTCTTAGTCTTGAAAATCCTGCTTTTGATGAGTTTCCTTGTCTCTGTGAGCCTGAATTTCACACTGAGCCGGTGGAAAGCTGTGCTTTTAAATGGTCAGCTGGAGGGGTTTCAATGAGGAGTTAAGGAAAAGCGGAGTCTTGCTTGCTGTCTCTCAGTTGGAATGGTTAAAGTGGCTTCTTTTCCCTTCATAAATATATACATTCCTTTTGTTTTGCTGAAAACTACTTGACTTTTTGTCATTAAACTGATGTTGCATCCGAATTTGAGTTTTGTCGTGGGTTTTTTTCCTCCTCTTTCCCTCCCTTCTGGGCAGAACGTGTCACTATGTGACAGTCGGTGCAGAGTGGGAAATGGGACTCCATTTATCCCCACAATCCACCTGAAAATATTCATTTCATTGTTTTCTACACTCTTGAGAAGCACCAAATAGGGTCACATACATATTTCTCTTGCTAGCTTTTTTTATTTCCCCCAACTTTTTCCCCACGTCTGTGTGTAAAAGCCCAACTGTGATATTTCAGCTCGGGAGCTTTTGGATCTCCTCCCTTATTTGACGTCTTTGTAACTCTGAGAATTTGAATCAGAATATTTTCCAACTCTATTCACTCTGTTATTTGGTACACTCAACACTCCCAGACTCTGAAGGTTTAACCACGACACACTTTGAGGGGCCTTGACTCAAGGCTTGAAAGTTTGAGGGTTGAAATCTTCTCAAAGTAACAAAAGTCTTTCTATGTTTGGACCAACACACATTTATGATGAGCTTTGATGACTCCTCTTTCCAGATATGAATAAAATACCAATATTTACCAGCTAATCCCTACCAGAACTCTCAAAAGAGAGGAAGAATTCCATGAGTGAACAGGCAAATGGCCCCATGTATTTCCCTTGGGAACAGTGTGTCTTCCCATCCTATTCCCAATTTTGTCATCGAAGGTGGGGACAACTCAACACCTTGTGGGCAACCAGGAGACATCCAAGCGAAAAAAGCAAAGCATGAACGATGATAATTGAAAAAGAGTGGAGTCTGTGCTTAAAAATAGATTTCCATGAGGGAGTTTTCCAGCCAATTGGATGGAATTCCTGCCCAAGCCCCCCTGATGGGACTGGTGTGACCGAGGTAGTTGGTTATTCACTCAGATCTGGGAGGAATCACCATTGTGCCCCAAGGAACATCAAAGAAGGGCAGGAAGGCGCCTTTCCAGGAGGCAGGTGAAGAATAAAGAGCAGAGAAATGGATTTTAGGGGGAGGAAATGTCCAGTTCAGTGGGAAAACACCCCTAAATTTATCCTTGAGGGTTTCAAATTGAAAAAAAAGCAAGCCCTGCCCTGGAAGCACCTTCAGCCCCCACGGATGTGCAGGGTGTTGAAGCCTTGGTTAAATTGCAGTTATATTTCAAGCAGCATTTTATATCCTTGAGGGTCTTATCCCTCATCTGCAAGGCCTGAGATCATTAGAGACACAGACCCTGAAGAAGGTGAAGATCGGTTTGACATCCATTCCCCCTTCGGATGTTCAGGTTGGAGAAATGGCTGCAGTAACTCTGAATTTATGAGACTATTGAGGATTATTTTTGGTGCATTGATTAGTTCCCACACGGACTTTTGCAGGTGGAACCTTTTCTTGATAAAGAAATCGAGATGCTTTTGTTTTCCAGTCTGGCTTTAGCCTGGTGTTGCATGAGAAGCATAATATACCCCATTAAATATTCTTTCATCTTCACAATTTATGGGTAGTTTTAATTTCTGGTACTTTTACCTCAACCCTTTTAGTGCCAACATGAATTTACTCCAAGCACAGCCTAATAAAGATGGATTTTTTTCAGCTCCTCAGCAATTTTTTTACCTGGTGGCTGTCTTGGGATCTAAGATCACATTAAGACATTTATTAAAGGTCTGTTTGTGCCATTCCCAGTCTGACCCACTTAAAACCAACTGCCAGTTGACACGTTCACATCTTAAAACAACCTCTTTGAGGTGGCTCAAAAGCCTCTCGGATGAGTTCTTTGAGCCAACCAGCCCAACGTGGAGTCAGGAGATAACTCAGAGGCATTTTTGGAAAATGAGTTGGTTTTTAAAATGTGAGGCCCTTCAGGAAATAGGTCTTGTGTTGACCAGAGGGATGGAGCAGCTCTGCTGTGGGGAAAGGCTGGCAGAGCTGGGATTGTGCAGCCTGGAGAGGAGAAGCTTTGGGGTGAGCTCATTGTGGCCTTCCAGGACCTGAAGGGGCTACAGGGAACATGGGGAGAGACAATTTCCAAGGACTTGGAGTGACAGAACGAGTGGGAATGGCTTCAAACTTGGGGATAAATCCTTCCCTGGGAGGGTGGGCAGGCCCTGGCACAGGTTGGGCAGAGAAGCTGTGGCTGCCCCATCCCTGGAAGTGTCCAAAGCCAGCTTGGAGCAACCTGGGACAGTGGAAGGTGTCCCTGCCCATGGATTGGAACTGGAGGATCTTTAAGGTTCCTTCCCACCCAAACCATTCCATGATTCCTATCTGTGGGCTGAGATGGTAAAGGAGGGATCTATAGGTCCCTTTTCTAAAAGAACTGATCAATCAGGTTTAAATGTCCTGTAGTGTATTTTGTCCCTGAATTCCACACCAGGCTCTGCCACTTTCTCACTGGATTCTGGGGGATTTCAGGTGCTTTGGATTTGCTTTTTAGGCAGAACCTTCCCAAAATTCATTCTTCGGTTGTTCTGACGCTTGGCTGGAGGCAGAGCTTTGTAAACTCTGGTGGAGACAGGAATTTATTAAGGATTTAGACACCTCTTCTTAATAAAAGAACACCTTGAAATGATGAATTATGTATTATATACATTCTTAGTATTTCCCTTTATGACTAAAGCAACTAAAACACAGGCTGGAGTATAAATTTTGTTGTGACTGAAATGTGGCACTGGAATAAATTTGGCCCCTAATTCCTGAGATGAGAGAAACCTGTATGACTGAAAATGCCTGGCAGAAGATAAGGAAAGGCAAACAAAGTAATAAGCACTAAGGAAAAGACATTTAATCAGTTGGGAGCTTTTTGCATTTGGGACGTGCTCATTGGGAAGTAATTTCATGTACAAAGGATGTCTGTGGTCCCCAGGCCATGTGAGATTCAGTATAAAACCCAACTCAACTCAACTCCTTCCTGCCACTTCTCTTCCTTCTTTCCTCTTTTGTGAACAAGGTTAGTTCAAATCGTCTTTTCTTTTTCTATTTGCTGGATTCTTGCCCTGCTAACAATCTTCTTTTTCTCCACGGTTTTCTGCCTGTTGCTGGATTTATTGGGGGAGGATTTTTTTCTGCTTCAAAAGTTGGGGTCTGCTGTTGGAATTGCAGGATTCCTGGAGTCCTGACTTGTCTATAGAGATCCCTGAACTCGGGATATGAATTTACCCCAATGTGGGCTTTCAGACTTAGAAAATGCTACTAATAATAAAGATTAACAAACTGAATGGGTAGAATAACTACGCAAGGGGTTGGAATTCTGTGATCTTTAAAGATCCCTTTCACCTCCAACCGTTCTCTGGAAACAGAAGGTCCAGGAGCTTGGTTATTTCAAGCAGAATTTTATATTTTTAAGGGTCTTCTCCATCCTCTGCAGTGCTTGAAATGTCAGCTGTGTTGGCAAGGGTTGAAATTATGTTATTGAGTTTAATGGCCTCTGAAATGCAGAGAAATGGGATCAGGGGCTGTGAAGATAAAGGGAGGCCAGACTGGGATGCGGGTAGGAATCAGTAAACCTTGATTTTTTTGTGGTGGTGGAAGCAAGCACAGGGATGATGCTGAGAATTCCTGGCTCTCTCCCAGGTGGCAAACCTGTGGAAAAGTGTCTGGGAAAGGTTTCAAAAGGCCTCCTCTTCCAGGATCCTTAATTAGACTGAAATTTGTACCTCTTTGCAGGCAGAGTTGGAGCCTTGGGAATAATCCTGCCTTTCATTTCCCAGCTGTATCCATAAGCACATTCGTGGGCAGCGATTTCTCCTAATTAATGCTTCCACAATGCTCTGAATTCATGGAGCTGCTTCCCGGCGCTGCCTCTCCAAACATCCCAAATGCCAAAATTAAAGTACTGACACGGGTGGGTTTCCTTCTGTTCTGCTGCCAGTCCTTCCACCTCATCACCCAGAGCTGGGAGTGCCTTTCGCCCTCTGCCTTCTTGTACTTGTAAGACTTTGCTTCCCTCCCCAGCTCAGTTCCTGGAAGGATCCCTGGAAAACTGTGGTTGTTGATTGATTTGAGCTGATGTAACCCCAATAAAACCCCATCTCTTCTCCTCTATTCCAGAATCCCTCCATCCCACAACCATGTCCTGCTACGAGAGATGTCCTCCCACCTCCTGTGGTCCAACCCCGCTGGCCAACAGCTGCAATGAGCCCTGTGTGAGGCAGTGCCAGGACTCCACCGTGGTCATCCAACCTTCTCCAGTGGTGGTGACCCTTCCTGGCCCCATCCTCAGCTCCTTCCCCCAAAACACCACCGTGGGATCCTCGGCGTCGGCCGCCGTGGGCAGCGCTCTCTGTGCCGAGGGGGTTCCCATCAACTCCGGCAGTTCTTTGGGATTCGGGAGCTTTGGCTACCCCGGGCTGGGCGGTGGCTACAACCGGCCCTACCGTCGCTACAGCACCTTCCGCAGCGGCTTCTGAAGTGCCCCAGGAGGAGAAAGCAGGGAAAAAACCCACCCAGGAATTCTGAAGAATGACCCAAAACGGGACTGAGCTCATGGGCAGAGCTTTCAAAAGCGGTTTTAGACCCGCACAGCTCCCCCACAGAAGTGAAGGGAGCTGTGGGAATTAGTCAGCCCTTAAAATAAGGCCACCACTCTGGGTTTACTCTGTATTTCTAATCAGGTCTGTAGTTCTGCTGCACCTCAGTGTGTTTGGTGCTGCCTGGTGTCAAAGCTGATTTCGAGAGGAGGTGGGACTTGATTGTCCCCGTGCAATCCTGCGCTGAAAGGAGAGCTCTGGCCCTGGAATTCATCCCGTGAGCTCTGCTGTTCTTCCCACGCTGACACCCATTGCTTTGCAGTATTTTAATCCACTTTTTGGTCTTAATAAAGTGATGCTTTTATGGTATCTCCAGTTTTCTGGTGTTTTGTTGGGTTTTTTTGCCTGCCCATTCCAATTTCTTTGTGAAACCTTTTCTGGGTGAAATTTATCCCTGAGTGGATCATCACTCGGCTGGGAGAGTTGGGAATGTTCAGCCTGGAGAGGAGAAGGTTGTGTGGAGACCTCAGAGCACCTTCCAGGCTCTGAAGGGGCTCCAGAGAAGCTGGAGAGGGGCTGTTCATCAGGAACTGGGGTGACAGGACAAGGGGGATGGGTTCAGACTGAAGGAATGGGAATTTAGGCTGGATATTGGGAAGGAATTGTGCCCTGGGAGGGCGAGCAGGGACTGGAATGGATTTCCCAGAGAAGCTGTGGTTGCCCCTGGATCCCTGGAAGTGTCCAAGGCCAGGTTGGAGCAGCCTGGGCTAGTGGAAGGTGTCCCTGCCCATGGCAGGGGGTGGAACTGGGTGGTCTTTAATGTCCTTTCCAAGCCAAACCATTCCAGGATTCCATGATCACTGCCAGGCAATGACACGATATGAACAATACCAGGTTCACTAATTAGAGAAGGACTTTTTTTAGAGCTCCAGACCGAGAACATGTTTAATTTTGCAGCTGGAATGCTGATTGATTCCACCTTGACTCATCACAATTCCTGGTTTTTGGCATCTCTGCCAAGAAATTATTCCCAAGGCTGGGAGCATTTCATGATCCAAGAGAATGGCAGGGGATTTAACCCAGAACATAATGAGATTTGTTTTAAGCAATCCTGGTGTGATTCATCCTCTGAATAACTCTGGCCTGGAGCTTCAGAGTGCAAAGAAAGATTTCATGGACTCGCTGAATGGTTTGGGTTGGAAGGGACCTCAAGGATCATCTCATTCCGACACCTCCCACTAGCCCAGGTTGCTCCAACCTGGCCTTGGATATTTCCAGAGGTGGAACAGCCACAGCTTCTCTGGGAAACCTTTTCCAGGGTCTCACTCCCCTCACAGTAAATATCTTTTTCCTGATATCCCCCCCAAAGCTCCTCCATGTCAGTCTGAAACCCCCTTGTCCTGTCACCACAGGCTCTTGCAAATAAACCATCCCTGCAAACAAATCAGTTTTGCTAAAATTAAGGACCCGAGATTTAAATTGGATTTCAGGCAGCCCCTGCAACTACTAAACCAGTCAGGTTTGGGGGGAAATGGAAGAGATTCTCACGTTGGGAAGATTTGGGGCATTCAAATGAGTTATCTAAATTATTAACCAAATATTAAACATCCAAATGATTATAAGTTATCTAAATTATGCTGCAGCAGCTCGAATTGCTCCCAGTAGTTAAATTGCTCATGGTTTATGTACTGGTCTCGCCTCACCCTGGCACCAGATAAAAAACCTTCCTCAAAGCTTCTTTCCTCTCCCAGACCCGAAGACCATCTCAATGCCTTGTCCCAGCACATTGAAGTCAACACAGCCCCCCAAATCTCAATTTGGGGAGTCATTTGTCAGCTCCTGTGGCAATTTGGTGGTGGAAGCGGCGAGTCGTCACACGAAAGGGGTTTCATTGAGTGTGGAGAGGGAGAAACTCCATCCCTGCTCCATAAACCAGAGCTGGGGCAGCTCTCAGAGGCTCCCGAGATTTTGGGTGAGGGGTTTCACCTACTAGAAGGAAGTAATTGTTTTAAAATGCCTAAAAACAGGTTGTATTTTGGATAGTAGAGACTTTGAGGAAAGGGATGAAAAGACTCTTCCTTTTACTGAAAAACCCTTTGTGGGAAAGGAGAGGAGAATTTTCTTGCAGAGAAAATATGGAGAATGACAGGATTTTATAGAAAATGAAGATAAAACTTCATTTATTTCTCTTAGATAAATTATAAAAACATTTCATCAAATAGTTCAGATTGCTGAAGGTGTTGACTTGGAATTAGTCTGTGAAGCACTTTGAGTGATCTTGACCCACATACCTGGAAATTAAGTTATTATCCCTGCGATGGGAGCACTGAGATCTCGTCACGTACCTGGAACATCAGGGAGCCCAAACTTTGCATATTTGGGCCCTTGGTGAGAAGGACTTTGAAGTCCTTTGTTCTTCTGAAGCCCAAGCTCTGTTTAAAGCCACTCTGCATTTAGAGTTAATTCCTCTCTGTGCTCGATTTTTGCATATTTTCCATCTCTGCGGGTAACTCCAGCGGGCTGGATTCCAGCCAGGGCTGGTCACCCCTGGACGTGGAAACAAATTGTGTCCTGATAGATGGAATGAAGAACTGCTGGTGTAATTTCTCCTGATGCTCAGACAGAGCATCTGAACCCCAATGTTTGAAGGTCACCTTTCGTGTCATGTTTAATCTGTCGTATTCCGGTGACTTCCTGGAATTTCGGGTGGGAATGGCGGTGGCTTTGGCCTGGAAATAATATTAAAATACAGGTTTGGGGAAAGAATTGCAGGTTTATGTGTGTTTGGATTGGCTGAGCTCACAAAACTGGGCTCAGCCCGAGCAGGAGCGTGTTCTCCTGTCCTTGCTCAGCAATTCTCCCTGGTTTTCATTTCCTTTGAGCTCTGCAACACTCGTGGAGAGGGGCTGCTCCTCTCAGCTCTGTCCTTGTGTGGGAAGGGCAAAATTTGGGAATCTCTCCGAGTCCTTGTTTGCGGGCTGAGCTCAGAGCTCATTAGTCACCTCAAGGAGTGAAGTCTTGAATAAGGATCACACCCCTCTCCCCGCCTTGAGCAGTGTCTTAATGACTAAAACCAAGCCTAAAAGGTACACTGGCCTCGGGAAGCAACTTAATTACTGCTCTAATTCACACGAGTCACCACAGTCTTGCAAGCAATTAAGTGGGGGCACTGATGAAGATGAAAGGAATGGGCACGTAAGGAGGGGAGGGGTAAAACTGAGCAACGCCAGGAGAGATCTGGAAACAAACAAAAACAGGAGCCGATCAGTTTGGTGGGTTTTGCATGTAAAATATGGATCATTATGGAATTCCATGCATAAGAAACAGCCCTGCTCTGCAGGCAGCTGGACCACGGTATAAAAGCCTATAGAACTCAAGGCTCTTCCATCCTTTGCTCTCGCCTTATTCTCCCGGGTGAACAGGTAAGTCTGAACCTCCCCGGTCTTTTTAAATGCTAAAATGCCACTTTGATGGCTGCTTTTCTATTAATTTTTTCGCTGGTGGTGGTTGTTCTTGGTTTGGTTTGGTTGCTTTATTTTTTCGCCTCGGAGGGAAATTAGAAAGGTTCATTTCCACCCAAAAGAAAGGCTTTATTTATTCGTGGAGCTGAGTGTAATGAGACAGGACTTGGATGACATTGGCAGTATTATCTCTCAAAACAAACAGATTTCTGCTAGAGGATTTTAAGGGACTTCTAACGGAGGGAATGGCCACGAACCTGGTTTTTACAGGATTTTTAGGGGAGTGAAGAGCCATGAACCTGGTTTTTAGAGGATTTTTAGGGGAATGAAGAGCCATGAACCTGGTTTTTAGAGGATTTTTAGGGGAGTGAAGAGCCATGAACCTGGTTTTTAGAGGATTTTTAGGGGAATGAAGAGCCATGAACCTGGTTTTTAGAGGATTTTTAGGGGAGTGAAGAGCCATGAACCTGGTTTTTAGAGGATTTTTAGGGGCTTCTAAGGGCTTGAATAGCCATGAACCTGGTTGGCTTCTGCAGAGCGCCAAGACCAAAGGACGGGAGATCCTTTTGATGGTTGGGCTTGGACAAGCTTTCCATGACTGGTAGTGCCTTTCAGAGGCCAATCACTGAGTAACCTCATCAAAAATAAGAGAAACCTCCCAAATGCGAAAAAGGTCGGTTTCAGTGGGTTTTGGTCGGTTGAGTGGTGACCTCTCTGAGCACTTTCTGTGGGTACTTGCACATCTCTTCTCCTCTCACGTGACTCCTGTGAGCTTAGCATGGGTTTTAAATTGCCTTGACTCCCTTCCCTGCCTTTCAGCATCCCTCGTGTTCCACAACCATGTCCTCCTATGACGCGTGTTGTCCTCCCACCTCCTGTGGTCCAACCCCTCTGGCCAACAGCTGCAATGAGCCCTGTGTGAGGCAGTGCCAGGACTCCACCTACGTCATCCAACCTTCCCCGGTGGTGGTGACCCTTCCCGGCCCCATCCTCAGCTCCTTCCCCCAAAACACCGCTGTGGGATCCTCGGCGTCGGCCGCCGTGGGCAGCACCCTCAGCGCTGAGGGGGTTCCCATCAACTCTGGAAGCTCCTCGGGGTTTGGGAGCTTTGGCTACAACCGGCCCTACCGTCGCTACAACACCTACAGGAGCGGCTTCGGTGATCCCTGTTAAAACCAGGAGGGGGGAAAAAAGGAGGAAAAACGGCCAGGAATTCTGGAGCGCAAACCCAACTGAGCTCGTGGCCGCGATTTTCGGGCGTGATGTTAAACACCCGCAGTCCCCACCTGAATTTCAGGGTTGTGGGAGCTTTTGCTTGTCTTACTCTTTGATCCTTCGTGTTTCTGATGAAATGTTGGGTTTTTTTGCTGTAAATGTTATTATCCCAGTTCGGGGCAGCACCGAGGAAACAAGCCCAGGATGGAAAGCCATATTAGCTCTTGCTGAATCTTAAAGATGTAAAATTACACTTTGTGCCTTTTTATTCTGCCTTTTTTTTGCTCTCATTAAAGTTACGTTGCATCACAACCCAAATTTCCTGCCGTTTCTTTGAAAGACTTGGGAAACTTCTCGCAAAAAGCCCCACTTTTTGCAAAATTTCCTGCTGTTCCTCAGTTTTATGCATAGAAAGAGGTGCTTTTGGACACTCCTTGGTTTCAGATGTTCAACCTGGAGAGGAAAAGCTTTGTGGTGACATAATTGGGGCCTCCCAGTGCCTGAAGGAGCATGAAAGGAATAACAGAGACTGTTTCCAAGGGTCTGGAGAGACACGACAAGGGGGAATGGGTTCAAACTGACAGAGGGGAGGATTAGGTTGGATTTTAGGAAGAAATTCCTCCCTGTGAGGGTGGGCAGGCCCTGGCACAGGTTGCCCAGAGAAGCTGTGGCTGCCCCAGCCCTGGAAGCATCCAAGGCCAGGTTGAAGCAACCTGGGCTAGTGGAAGGTGTCCCTGCCCATGGCAGGAGGTGGCACTGGCTGATCTTTAAGGTCCCTCCCAACCCAAACCATTCCATGACCTCCAGAATTCAATGAGAGGCTGGATTTCCACCCCCAAGTTTATTTTGAGGATGAAATCCATTCCCCTTGGGCCTGAGAGGTGTAAGAGGGACGTGTGTTAGTCCTGGATCTCCAGCCTTGGTGGCACCAAGACCTTGCTCTGCAAGGAAGGTGGATCTCACACGCAGGGCTCTGGGTAGAGCAGCACTAATTGAACTCTCCCAATTTGAGACGTAATTAAAATCTGCATTGGAAAAAAAAAAATCCCTCAAATATATTGGAGAAGTCAAGAAAACCCTCCCTCTTTGGGTGTGTTGTTTTGCAGAGGTTCTGGTGAGTAAATAATTTCTTCCCTCGAGCATGAATTAATTTCTGGGGTTGTTTTCTGCTGTTCCCAGCAGAATTCCAGCACAATGGCCACAACACACCTGGTTCTTTGAAAAATACTCCAGGGGTGCAGCCAGCAGTGAGTTACATTCAGTTTTTGACAAAAAAATAGAAACTATAAGACAAACTGTTTAAGCTTCACAGAGCACAGGAAGGTGCCAAACCAAACCTCAAACTCGAGTGATTTTAAAGTTCTCCATAACAGCATTTGAATGACATTAACAATGAAATGAGCTCCGTTCAGGTTCCTTGGGGAGGACAAATCTACCTGTGCTGGAACACCTTTGCCTTCAGGGGGGTTGTTTGAGCAGCAAAAGTGGTGAAGAGCGAATCACAGGCTCTGCCTACACCAAACCCCATCTCAGACGACACGTACATCGTGTCCTCTTCATCTGCCCAGGCTGAGAGACAAATTGCAGCCAAAGATGAGCAGAGGGTGCAATTAAAATGTGATGCCAAGCAGAGACAGCCGGTCTGGCTGAAGGAAACAATTTTCAGCTGCTGGTCCATCTTCTGGTTTCAACAATTCACCATCCAGAGGGGACTGGAGGGGTGGGACTGTGCCAACCTCGAGGAGTTCTGCAGAGTGAAGGGCAAAGCCCTACACTTGGGTGGGGGCAAATCCAGACAGGGGGAGGTTGAGGGAGGGGATTCTCCCCCTCTGCTCTGCCCTGGTGGGATCCCACCTGGAATAAAGTCCAGTTCCCAGCATAAGAAGGATGTGGAACTGTTGGAGCAAGTCCAGAGGGGATCACAAAGTTGTTAAAGGGACTGGAGCCCCTTCCCTATGGAGACAGGCTGGGAGAGTTGGGAATGTTCAGCCTGGAGAGGAGAAGGTTGTGTGGAGACCTCAGAGCACCTTCCAGGACCTGAAGGGGCTCCAGGGAAGCTGGAGAGGGGCTGTTCATCAGGAACCGGGGTGACAGGACAAGGGGGATGGGCTCAGACTGAAAGAAGGGAAATTCAGGTGGGATATTGGGAGGAAATTCTTCCCTGTGAAGTTGGTGAGGCCCTGGCAAAGGTTAATCCAGGGATAGCCCATCCCTGGAAGCATCCAAGGCCAGCTTGGAGGACCCTGGTCTAGTGGAAGGTGTTGGAGGTTCGAACTAGAAGATCTTTAAGGTCTCTTCCAACCTAAATCATTCCCTGATTCTAAATGGCAAATCCTTCGAGGGCCTAAATGAGTTCTCTCCCAGGGGATTGGACTGGGGTGCCCCAAATTGTTGACCTTCCAATGGCTCAGTGAGGTCTCTGTGAGCACAATCAGGCAAAAAACGAGGCCGAGAGAAGAGCAAGAACTCCCAGAAAGTGCTGAGAGACAGGGAGGGCTCTGAGTCTCAAAGCCCTGTGAGGCACCTAATTCTTTGTGAGGAGCTAATTAATTACAACTCGTAATGAATTGCAGATGACGCTCCTGCCAGGGAAGCTCCCGTTTGTGCCACACACGGATTTTGGGGTCACTTTTGTGCCTGGAGACTTCCCACGGGGATTTCTGGGAGTGAACTCCCACTTCAATTTTGATTAAGAGTCCTTTTTTCCTCCCCAGTTGTTTAGTCACTCGCGGGTGTCTCAGGAGGATGTTCTCACATTATGCAAGAAGGTTTAATTATAATCTGAATATACACGTCTGCCCAAGGTGATAAAAACCTGTGAACTTCTAATTCACTGACTTTAATTCATCTCAAAGATCAGGCCATTAAAGTCACTCTGACTGTACAATAAAGGGACTGGAGTCAGGACAATATTTATTGTGGTTATTTTCAAGGAAGGCTGAAGAAATCCCTGAAAACGTTGATGGATTTTTTTTTTTTTAAACTCAGTCAGATTTTAAATGTGTTTTGTGTTTTCCAAGCAAAGCAAAGCATGAAGGAGAAATAAAAAAGAGGTGATGAAAACAAATTGTGGACATTGTCATGCAAAATGATTCCTCAAATAGTTGCTAGAGAGGAAATTACTTTTGAAGAAGTCTGCTAATCCCTTAAAACACTGAGGAGTGGACAGGGGTGGTGAAGATAAAAACAGCCAGGGAAATTTCTTAGAGAATCCCCCTGAAATATGAGATGCCTTAAACCAAACCTCGAGCTTTTTACTTTTAATTTAAAACCAAATAAAACTGCTTTAATTCCTGCAGCCGGAAACAATGACATAAATTTTACAGCCCAATTGCTGCCCTGCACCCCTCAATCTTAATAACTTATTCTGAAACAAGTGATACGAGGATTCAAATGTAGGTCACGTACCTTAAATTCGCATGCCAGGTCAGACTTTGCATCCTGGCTCCTTAATAAAAGCTCCTGATAAACTTTGAAGTTCTCAGGAGCCTCTGGCCAAGCCAAACAAGTTTCTGTTCCCAGGGGACCTTCCCAAAGCCAGCCCTAATTTAGGGCTGATTTCCATGTCTCAGGAATTGAAGTGCAAGGAGAGCGAATCCTCAGGACTGGTCTCTGTGTCTGGAATCCCTTGTGGATTTTCCCCCTTTGCTGTTCATCCTGCTGTTTATCCCCAATGCAGAAGAGGCTCCGTTTCTTTGTGCAAGCCCAAGTGACACAAAAATCTCCATCGAAGTGGAGAAATTATCAATATTTTATAGACTTTTGGCAGTTCTCCAACTGGAAGCCATTGGTCTATAAACATCTGTGCCAGAAGCTGCTGGGGAAACGGATGGTGCGTTAAAATAAGCATAATTTAGGTTGGAAAAGACCTCCAAGATCATCAAATCCAACCTCGTCCCTGAGTGCCACATCCAATTGTTCCTTGGACACCTCCAGGGGTGGAGAGACTCTCTAGGAAAGGAAGAATTCTTGGATGTAACTTCTGCCTCCACATCTGGGTATGGCAAAGCTTTCTCTGTTGCAAAACTCCTCCTTGAGGACAAATCTCACGAAGCAAAGCAACGTATTTACTCGTGTGGGAACCAACCTAAACACAGTTGCTGATGTTTCGAGGTCTGAGACAAAACTAAAGGTGGATTTGTGGATTTTTTTTTTACATGAAGAAATCCAAAGAAATCAGGTCCAGGATTAGAAACAGCCAGGAGAGATTTTTGGGGCTGTAGTTGCGTGAAAATCACGGGCGTTCTTGGCAATTTTTCTGTAAAACTTGATCTCTCTTTTCCTTTCCTTAAAAGAGGGACTTTCCTCCTGGAAAGGGTAGGGAGGCTTTGGAAGGGGCTGCCCAGGGAGGTGGTGGAGGTGTCCAAGAAAGGACTGGATGTGGCACTCAATGACAAGGTGGGGGTGGGTCACAGGTTGGACTTGATGGGCTTGGAGACCTTTCCAACCTCAATGATCCTGTGAAAAACATCCTGAATCCCCCCAAAACTCACGGCTTGGCTTCCAAAAACCTTCAACTCTTCACGATTCCCGCCAGGATTTACCTTGCAGGGGAGGGGCTGCTTTATGCAAACGATGCTTAATCACCTTTAATGACTCCAAGCAGATCCCAAAGGGGTTCGGAGGCAGAACAAATCCTTCTGAATTAATCATTTGACTCTTCCCAGGAATTAGGCTGGCTCAGAATATTTTAAGATGAAAGAATCTTGTGGTCAGATGTACACGCCACAAGATAAGGAAGTGAGGGCGCAATAAACACAAATACTGAGGCAAAAACCCATGTAATCAGTAGTGGCTCATAAATAACTTCATGCACAAAGAGTGGCCCAAGTTGTTGGGCAACTTCAGACTCGGTATAAAAACCTGAGCGACTCCAGACTCTCCCAGCCATTTCTCTTGCCTTCTCTGCTGTGAGTAAGGTAAGTCTGAAGCCATTTATTCTCTCTTTATACCACAAACTATTGCCTTGATGGGTTTGTGGCTTTTCCTCCCTCGTTTTGTGGCAAATTCAACCTTTTTTTCTCAGAGGGAGGAAGGGATTTTCATATGAAAAGTGTGAGTTTTCTGTTGGTGGTGAGTTCTAATAGTCATTAATATGGCAATTAGCCAGGTTGGTCATTTAGGGCTTCTTATCAGCTTTGGGATCCAAAAAAGTTTTCAGGTCCTGCAGCTGCACATGAAATACCTGTAGGGAGCTCTTGGGTGTGTTCAGGGCACTGTGACCAAGAGTTCCACACAGACCAAGTGTGGAAGACTCAGCCAGGGGCAGAAGGTCCAAGTCAGAGAATCTGCTGAGCTGGAAGGGACCCACAAGGGGTCATCCAGTCCTTCCCTCAGCCCTGCCCAGGCCCATCCCCAAGAGTCACCCCCTGTGCCCCAGAGCATCATCCGAACCCTCCTGGAGCTCTGGCAGCCTTGGGGCCGTGCCCACTGCCCTGGGGAGCCTGGGCAGTGCCCACCACCCTCTGGGAGAAGGACCTCTTTGTAATCTCCAACCTAACCCGACCCTGGCACAATTTCATTCCCTGGGTGCTGTCCCTGGTGCCCACAGAGCAGAGATCAGTTCCTGCCCCTCCTTTTCCCTTCACAAGGAAGTTGTCCCTACAGTGAGGTCTCGCCTCAGTCTCCTCCAGCTGAACACACCAAGTGCTCTCAGTGTCCTCACACCTTCCCCTCCAGCCCTTCCCCACCTTCTTTGCCCTCCTTTGGACACTCTCCAATGTCTTTCTTATGTCATGGTGACCATTAAGAATTCGGTTTCCTCCTCAAGCTCCTCAGGCAGCTCCTGAAGGGATCCTGGGGAGGCTGCTGTTGTTGTGACTGATGTAACCCAACAATCTCCATCTCTTCTCCTCTGTTCCAGAATCCCTTCAGCCCACAGCCATGTCCTGCTACGACCTGTGTCCTCCCACCTCCTGTGGTCCAACCCCGCTGGCCAACAGCTGCAACGAGCCCTGCGTGAGGCAATGCCAGGACTCCACCGTGGTCATCCAACCTTCTCCGGTGGTGGTGACCCTTCCTGGCCCCATCCTCAGCTCCTTCCCCCAAAACACCACCGTGGGATCCTCGGCGTCGGCCGCCGTGGGCAGCGCTCTCTGTGCCGGGGGGGTTCCCATCAACTCTGGAAGCTCCTTGGGATTTGGGAGCTTTGGCTACCCCGGGCTGGGCGGTGGCTACAACCGGCCCTACCGTCGCTACAGCACCTTCCGCAGCGGCTTCTGAAGCGTCCCGGGAGGAGAAAGCAGGGAAAAAACCCACCCAGGAATTCTGAAGAATGACCCAAAACGGGACTGAGCTCATGGCCCCAGTTTTCGGGCGTGATGCGGAACACCCACGATTTCCCCCGAAGCCAACGGAGCTGTGGGAGCTTTGCATCTCCTCGAGGCCTTTTGCTTGTCTTTCGTTATGCTTCTCTTGATACTTCCGAGCAAATGTGTTGTCCTGCTGTGGTTTTTTTTTTATTTTTATTTGATAACGGGTNCAGAAGGTCCAAGTCAGAGAATCTGCTGAGCTGGAAGGGACCCACAAGGGGTCATCCAGTCCTTCCCTCAGCCCTGCCCAGGCCCATCCCCAAGAGTCACCCCCTGTGCCCCAGAGCATCATCCGAACCCTCCTGGAGCTCTGGCAGCCTTGGGGCCGTGCCCACTGCCCTGGGGAGCCTGGGCAGTGCCCACCACCCTCTGGGAGAAGGACCTCTTTGTAATCTCCAACCTAACCCGACCCTGGCACAATTTCATTCCCTGGGTGCTGTCCCTGGTGCCCACAGAGCAGAGATCAGTTCCTGCCCCTCCTTTTCCCTTCACAAGGAAGTTGTCCCTACAGTGAGGTCTCGCCTCAGTCTCCTCCAGCTGAACACACCAAGTGCTCTCAGTGTCCTCACACCTTCCCCTCCAGCCCTTCCCCACCTTCTTTGCCCTCCTTTGGACACTCTCCAATGTCTTTCTTATGTCATGGTGACCATTAAGAATTCGGTTTCCTCCTCAAGCTCCTCAGGCAGCTCCTGAAGGGATCCTGGGGAGGCTGCTGTTGTTGTGACTGATGTAACCCAACAATCTCCATCTCTTCTCCTCTGTTCCAGAATCCCTTCAGCCCACAGCCATGTCCTGCTACGACCTGTGTCCTCCCACCTCCTGTGGTCCAACCCCGCTGGCCAACAGCTGCAACGAGCCCTGCGTGAGGCAATGCCAGGACTCCACCGTGGTCATCCAACCTTCTCCGGTGGTGGTGACCCTTCCTGGCCCCATCCTCAGCTCCTTCCCCCAAAACACCACCGTGGGATCCTCGGCGTCGGCCGCCGTGGGCAGCGCTCTCTGTGCCGGGGGGGTTCCCATCAACTCTGGAAGCTCCTTGGGATTTGGGAGCTTTGGCTACCCCGGGCTGGGCGGTGGCTACAACCGGCCCTACCGTCGCTACAGCACCTTCCGCAGCGGCTTCTGAAGCGTCCCGGGAGGAGAAAGCAGGGAAAAAACCCACCCAGGAATTCTGAAGAATGACCCAAAACGGGACTGAGCTCATGGCCCCAGTTTTCGGGCGTGATGCGGAACACCCACGATTTCCCCCGAAGCCAACGGAGCTGTGGGAGCTTTGCATCTCCTCGAGGCCTTTTGCTTGTCTTTCGTTATGCTTCTCTTGATACTTCCGAGCAAATGTGTTGTCCTGCTGTGGTTTTTTTTTTATTTTTATTTGATAACGGGTGAAATATGGAATTGTTAGAAATTGTTCTGCAGGGTTGAACTGGTGCAGTTCACCTCATCGATGAAGAAGGGGAATTTCAGGTTGCTGAGCGTGTCGCTGTGAGAGGGATGAGTGGGTTCTGTCCTCACCGGACCATAGAAATGTGTTCCTTGCCTTTATATTCTCTTCCTCGGCCTCATTAAATTTGTGCTGCATCACAGTCTGAGTCTGTCCTTCCTTCTTCTCCCTGCCCCTTTTCCAGCCTGTCTGTGTCCCCTTGCAAGTCATCAACTCCAGAAAACACTGTGTAAACAACTTCACACCCGTTGCCAAAGTACAAGTCAGATTTCAGTAGTGGAAAACTGTTTTTCTTTTGTCTCTATATATTAAATCAAGCCTGAGACCACTTGTCAGAGGCTGGAAAGAGATGGCCTTCGCCTGCAATGAGCTGAGGCATGAGCAGGAACTCTTTCAAGATGTGATGCTTGGGAAGATCCCTTTAAGAGGAGGGAGCTCAGCTGAGTTTGGTGGGAGAGCTGGGGGACATCTCTGAGTACAACTTGGGCTCTTTGGTGGATGCAGCACCTTTTGGCAGCTGAGCTCAGGCCCTGGGAAGCCTTGGAGGGGAGGAAGGGAAGGATGTGTGGTGTTTCCACAAAGGAATTGGCCTTGGGAAGTCTCTGGGAGAAAGCGATTAAAGGAATACATTTGAAAGATTTTTAGGTTCTAAGCCTTTTTCAGTGTGTTTTTATAACCTGCCTCCTATTTGTTGCGTTTGGCAAAGCTGAACTTTATCAGGCATTGCTTTGTTCATTGATTGTCTGTGTTGGAATAAACGTTTGGGGACTGGGAGCTTTGATCCCTGAAGGGAGAAGGTTTGGAAAAGCTTCCCCTGAAGGCTCTGGGTGACTCAATATCCTGTCAGCCCAAACAACTCCCAGCCTGATCTCTGTGAAATATCTTGCTTGGAGTCTCTGTCTGTGTTTGTCCAGACTGATGGTGAGCTGTAATTAAAGCCAGAGAAAACTGTTGATGAAGTTATATTGACTGCAGTCATTAGTGGAACTAATTAAAGGAGGTGAATGAAGACCATGAAAGAATTAATAATTTGAAGGAGCAGGTTTTCTTAATAAACAGCAGAAGCAAATGGAAAGTTGGCAGTTTGATGTTCTAATACAGCACCAGGTTGGTTTGAATTAAATGTGTAATATTTATTTTCGCCACTGAAACTATTGCTTGATCAAAGATGATGAATTCCAAAGACGTCAGTGGCTGCCCTTATGATTAAGGCACTGCAGTGAAAGTGTCTGTAATTTATTCAGGTGGACTTTTCTCATGGAAAAGTCCATTTTCTGCTCTTGCAATCCCCTCTGGAATTCTCATAATCCCTGTGCATGAGGCTCTTTCCAAAGTCGGGATGTTCCAGTCAGAAGTTGTATCAGAAGGGTCTGGATTGCAGCTCACTTCAAAACGAAAAGCAGGGACAATCCTCAAGCACCAATTCCCCGCTCCATTCCTGTCCCAAACTGCCTTTTTAGGTTAAAATTTGGACACTCCCAGGGATGGGGCAGCCACAGCTTCTCTGGGTAACCTGTGCCAGGGCCTGCCCACCCTGTCCCAGGGAACAATTCCTTCCAAAGACCTGGAACAAGTTGGTCCCACAGGGAAATAAAATAATGTGGGTCGTTCTTGCAGGACCCTGAAGTGATTTCTACCCCTGTCAGTGCAAATCTACGGCCACACCAAATTCCGTAGAGGGGAATGATTGAAATATAATCATGTAAAAATACAATGCAATTGTGAAACACCCCGTTTTGAATCCAGAACTGCAGTGTCTGCTGCGT
Source organism: Sclerurus mexicanus (assembly GCA_013396755.1). Classification (NCBI taxonomy): domain Eukaryota; kingdom Metazoa; phylum Chordata; class Aves; order Passeriformes; family Furnariidae; genus Sclerurus; species Sclerurus mexicanus. The sequence goes on along the minus strand of VWZF01007027.1, from coordinate 11,041 downwards.
GCACGGGGGGAAGGGAAGGTGCAGGAAGGCTCTGAGGAGCTTATATGGCTTTCTCAGGCTGCCTGGAGGATCTGAGACATCCCTGCACATTCACCAAGCAGGACCTGCATGAATGGTTGGCTTGGTTTGCATGTGGGCTCCCAGCAGTGAAATGGTTTGTTTACTGTTTATGTTTATTGCCTGGACTTCTCCTGGCCACGGATGAAACCCACGATCCACGGGGGCCTCTTTCATCTCTTTGCTTTGCATCCCTTAAATATTCCTGACTCCATCCTGCGGGCTCCACCTTCCAAAATGGGCATGAGTCAAAAGCCAATTTGCTTAGGAATTTTGCCTGCTCTTTGGTGCTTTGGTCACCCGCATGGGAGCAGCACCTGCTGCCACAGCAGGAGTTTTCATCGGAGTCCTGAGTGTGCAATTTCACCCCAGATAAGTGACCATGAGATTTAGGATCACTACGTAATATCCCAAAGCTTTAGGATGAGAGGACTGAGCCAACCAGACTAGTTGGACATCTGATCACCCTCAGAAGTGGACTTATGACTCCTTTTTATCATCTCTGTACCTTTTGATGAGTTGGCTTTCAAAGCCACAAGCTTCTCTTATAGTTAAGAGATCGTTACTGTCATAAAGGAATGTCAGAGAATCATGGACTGGTTGGGGTTGGAAGGGACCTCAAAGATTCATTCCACCCTATGGTGGGCAGGGACACCTTTCTCTAGCCCAGGTTGCTCCAACCTGGCCTTGGACACTTCCAGGGATGGGGCAACCACAGCTTCTCTGCCCAACCTGTGCCAGGGCCTGCCCACCCTCCCAGGGAACAATTTATCTCCAGGTTTGAAGCCATTCCCACTTGTCCTGTCGGTCCAAGCCCTTGGAAATTGTCTCTCCCCATGTTCCCTGTAGCCCCTTCAGGTCCTGGAAGGCCACAATGAGCTCACCCCAAAGCTTCTCCTCTGCAGGCTGCACAATCCCAGCTCTGCCAGCCTTTCCCCACAGCAGAGCTGCTCCATCCCTCTGGTCACCTCCTCTGGAGCTGCTCCAGCAGCTCCATGTCCTTCCTGTGCTGGGCCCCCAGGGCTGGAGGCAGCTCTGCAGGTGGGGTCTCACCTGAGGGGGCAGAGGGGCAGAATCCCCCCCTGCCCACCCTGGGGGATCAGCATTTTGGTACCACAGTGGTGCGTCTGTGTCTAAGAGCACTGGGACAAGTCTGGTGGATCTCCAGGACAGGAGAATTTCAATCCCTGTCCCTGGAAGGGGGTCATCACACGTAAGGACAGCGAGTGACTCCTGACTGGAACCGGGGTTTTTGACACTGATTTGTATCTCAAGTCTAAACTGGAAGGGCTCAAGTTTCTGTGGAAATTTGTGATGTTCATTAGTAATCTTGGTCTCCAGTTTTAAACCTGGTCATGTTCAAAGAGTGTCCCATTTGCTGATAGTTCCTCATTTGCATGTCTGAGCAGCCCATGGCAATGTTTGGTGAACTTTGAAGACTTTTGTTCTTCCAAAGTGCACAAGCAGCATTTATTTCCCCCGGAGACGTTTCAGGAAGATACTCCCAGTTCAGGGGTGATTTGCATGTCTCTGCCTCAGTGATTTAAACATGAGGAGAGCTTGGAGTTCTGATCCCTGCCCTGGAGCCTGCTTGGGCATTGTCTGCAATGACTTTTTAATCTCGAAATTGCCTTTGAAAAGGAAATGGAATTGCTGCCCCTTGCGATGCTCTTTGAGACATGCAAAGTGAAAGCGACAGGATTCCCTTTCAAAGAGGAGAAAAAAAGAACATTATAAACTTCTGTAAGTAACTGCTATTAATTTGGGGAACAATTTTGCATAATAGTGCAAGGCCCAGTAGGGGAAAGTAATAATTTAATGGCAAATGTACAACTCTTTGGCGTCTTTAATGACCCCAAAGTTGAGCTTGTGCAAGACTTGGAGTGTCTCTGCCCAGCCTAAAATTCACATCCATCCTCCATCTGACCTGGATTGCTTTCCTGGGGTTTGATGTCAGAAGGAAGTTGAACTCCAGACTCCTCAGATGAGGGACTTGGACGCTCAGTTCCCAAATTGAAGAGCTGTGTCTCAAATTCCTCCGTGGAAGGGAAGCAGTTTGATAATAAATGAATGGATCAGATGCTGCTGATGCTTTTTCATCCTGTCTCCTGAGTCAAGAACATTAAATATGTTCCTTCAAATAATCTATCTCAGGGTACTTTTGAGGCTGGTGAAGTCTAATCAGCTCTAAGGGCTTTCTGTATCAGTTTTATTTCCTGGATTTGTGTGGCTCTCTGGCTGGTTGAGAGGAATTTGGCCAACCCACAGTCCAATTCTGAGGCAGAAAAAGGAATTTCTGGCCTTTCCAAAGTGAGATGTTTCAAAACTTTCTGCTCTCCATGGAGAAGGAAATGGGATTTCACAGGGAAGTTCACATCCATCTTTCCTGATAGATTTATTCATCTGTCCTTGGGATGCAAAATAATTCCTTCAGTAGCTCAGATGAATCAGTTCATCTGACCAGGAATTAAATTAACTGGGCTCCTAAAATTTGAAGATAAAAGAAACCTCCGGAGTGGAATGCAAACATTACAGGGAGGAAATTAAACGCGGGCAGGAAATACAAACAGGGAGGAAAAAGTAAATCACCAGCCCGGAGTATTTTGCATATGAGAAGTCTTTAGTAATTGGCTGGTAAATAGCACAAATTACACCTCAGATCCTCAGGCTCTCCTGGCCAGAGTATAAAAGGCAGCAGGGCCAGAGGAGCCTCCATCCACTCCTGCTTTATTCTCCTTGGTGCAAAGGGTAAGTCTTGATTTGCTTCCTATTTTTTAAAGCCCTGGCTTGTTGTCTTCATTGTATTTTATTTCTTTCACTCTGTAGAAGTCTGAGGTTTGTGCTCTGTAATAATGTGGGGGGGGACCCTCAAGCAGCTTTTTCTCTAGGAGAGGGTCGCTGTCCTGTGAAGGGGAGACACCTCAGTAGCCTGTAAATGAAATACCAACAACACAACTTCTATTTTATTTTCTTATCAAATGCTTTTGGGCTCTGCCAACTTCTGTTCCCCTCCGCCCCTTTCAGAAACAGGCTGGAAATTGCTTTCTCTGTGAGGCTGCTTCGAGAGGAAACCAACGCAAAGAGAAGGGGCTGAGTGAGTGAGAATTAGGCAGAACTTCGGTTCTTTTGCTGTTTAGGAGACAAACTCGCCAATGGGGAGGACAATCACCCCTTTGCATGGGCTGCTGTCACACTGCCGGGTTAAAGAATCACAGGATGGTTTGGGTTGGAGGGATATTAAAGGTCATCCCATCCCACCCCCTGCCATGGGCAGGGACACCTTCCACCAGCCCAGGTTGCTCCAAATTTATCCAGCCTGGCCTTGGGCACTTCAAGGGATGGGGCAGCTTCTTTGGGCACCCCGTGCCAGGGCTTGCCCACCCTCTCGGGGGGGTTTATGCCCCTCACTTTCACCTGCTGAGGAAATTTCAATTTTTCTCTCCTTTTTGGGGCAGAGTTTTTCCTTCCCCTTTTCTGACAGGTCGTCACCCTCGTCCCTACTTCCCCACCCAGGGCTGGAGGACCCTGGATGGTTGTGGTGGGAGATGAGCTACCAAAGGCTGCTCAGAGGAGCTGCCCCTTGAGCTGTTCTCTGCGGTGTAGAGTTTGCTCTCCATTAAATCTCCTTTCAAGCCAAGACTAACACATTATTCCATTCTCCTCATGGTGTCTGGCACTCTCCACCAGCTTAATTACACGACGCTAATTACAACTCCTTCCCTTTTCTCCAGAATCCCTCCAGCCATGTCCTGCTACGACCTGTGTCCTCCCACCTCCTGTGGTCCAACCCCACTGGCCAACAGCTGCAACGAGCCCTGTGTGAGGCAGTGCCAGGACTCCACCTACGTCATCCAACCTTCTCCGGTGGTGGTGACCCTTCCTGGCCCCATCCTGAGCTCCTTCCCCCAAAACACCACCGTGGGATCCTCGGCGTCGGCCGCTGTAGGAGATGCTCTGAGTGCTGGGGGGGTCCCCATCTCCTCTGGAAGCTCCTCAGGGCTGGGCAGTCTGGGATACTCAGGTCTAGGTGGTCTCTACGGGAGGTCCTACCGTCGTTCCAACCGCTGCGGGCCATGAGGAAGCCTTGGGGGGCAACCACAAAGGAGCCACCTGGCGATGAGGAGCATGACCCGGGTGCTGGGCTGAGTTCGTGACCACGGCTTGCTGCTTTTCCCCCTCCCCGAGCTCAGAGCACTGGGTTTTGATGCCTTCCTGCGTTATCAGCGGAGTGAAAAATGGAGTTTGGATTGTTTGCATGTCAGAGCTGGGTGTCCAGCAGTAAAGCACTGCCTAGAAATGGGTGATTAATTAATTCACCCTCCTGCTTTCTTACGCTGTACATTTATTGTTTTTAATTCCACTTCTTGCTCATTAAATAGATGGTGCATCATAATTTGTGTTTTGCATCGTTGTTTCTCTCTCTTCCTCTTTGGAACCTTCTGTGGGAGGAATTTGCCTGTGCATGAATTGTCAGTACCAGGCAGAGCTGCATTTAATTCATGCCATGTTAATTATTAAGGAGTTAATAAGAGATAAATATAAGCAATGAGTGATAAATATCCCTTTTTGGATAGGGAGTATTTTCCCTTTTTCATATTTCTTGAAGTGTAACATGAAATAATCATTCCTGCCTAACAATCAGTGGGGGGAAGAGGTGGGAAAGCAAAACTTGGTGTTCCAATTCCTTGGAGCTCAGAAAACCCCAGCAACCTAGTCTTGTTTTCACACTCATGTTTTAGAATGTGAGGAATATTTTACCATGAGGAATATTTTTACCATTAATAAAAAATAGTAGCAAATATAGAATAAGGGAATGGTTTGAGTGGCAAGGGACCTTAAAGATCATCCAGTTCCACCCCCTGCAGGGGCAGGGACACCTTCCACTAGCCCAAGGACACCTCCCACTAGCCCAGGGTGCTCCAACCTGGCCTTGGGCACCTCCAGGGATGGGGCAGCCACAGCTTCTCTGCCCAACCTGTGCCAGGGGCTGCCCACCCTCCCAGGGAGGAATTCCTTCCCTATATCCAACCTGTCAGTTTGAAGCCATTCCCACTTTCCCTGTCACTCCTGGCCCTTGGGAATAGTCTCTTTCCATGTTTCTTGTAGTTCCTTGAGGCACTGGAAGGTCACAATTAGCTCACCCCGAAGTTTCTTTTCTCCAGGCTGAACAAACGCAGGAAGAACATTAAAAACCAACAGATAAAATAAAGAAAGCACTTATGTATTACATTCCTTTGTTGTCTTCCTAGCTTAGAAATGCTCCAATCATGTATAAATTGCTTGCTCAATTCTCTGGTGATTTAGAGGCCTTTGGGGTGTCACCAGAAATCCTCAGAGCAACCACAATTACCCTGAACTTCGGGGGAGGTAATGACCCCAAATTGCTAAACAAACATTCCTCACCGTTAAATACCCCCATTAAACCTCCATTCCAAATTTAAGGAGAGATAGAGAAGGGAAGTTTCTTTGAGTTTACACAGCACAAGGACCACCAGCCCTGCACCCCTCCATCCCTTTGGCTGTGCCCAGGTTCCTGAGCAGGGCACTGGTCCCAGGGCACGAGCCCCACATGCCCCATTTGCCCTTGATTTTCTGTCCTTGGCTGCTGCTCTTCTGGCTCCCATTAAACTGCTGTGGTGTTGCATCAAAACCTCTCTGGTTTTCCTTTGTCCTTCAGCCTCCTCCAGGAGGAATATTTACCCTTGTGCGAGGAAGAAGTGCCTGCAGCCCCTCAGCTGACAAATATCATGACTCCTGGGTGTTTTCACTCAGGAGAAGGATGGAACGAGACATGACTTGGATGCAGGAAAACTTTATTGTGCCCAGAGGAGCAGGAGAGACAGTCAGATTGGAGGTGGGCATGACCCACACAGGCTGCTGGTCATGAATTGCAGAATTGAAGGATCTTCTCCGGAGCTTAAACTCCCCCTCTTGGCACAGCTTTGAAGATCCTGAGCACTTGCTCCTGCAGCCTGGCAGAGAGTTTTGGGTGCAGCTCATGCCCCATCTGAGAGCTGGGAGGAGATGGGAGGGCAGGAGAGCTGGAGCAGAGGGCAGGGAAAGGCGAGGGAGAGTGGCACTGGCAGGTGCCTATCTGGTGGTGGTGGCAGGGGCTGCTCAGCCCTGCACGATGCCCCGTGCCCACCAGCTCAGCCCTGCACGGGGTTGGATGGCATTGGCAGCGGGGTGTGGGCTGGGGCTGGGCTGCACAGAGCCTGGTCCCATCTTCCTGACACCTTCCCTTCTCTCCTGTGTGCACAGTGATGGAATCCCCCTGAGCCTCCTCTGCACCTGGGGCAAATCCCAGGCAGTGCCCAGCTATACCTGTAAGCAGAAATGGTCTCTGTCCCTACAGCTTCTCTCTGTGCCCTTTCTGGGAGTGTCTCCCTATGTAGCCCCATATGTGTCCTGTCCTAGCAGAGCACAGCAGTGGGCACAGCAGTGCAGGGGTNCCCCCCAGCCCCAGGGAGCCCCCAAAGGCGGGGGCTCCAGACGAGCCCACCACGGCTTGCTGGGGGAAGGAGCTGAGGATGGGGCCGGGGAAGGTGACGACGACGGGGGGCGGCTGGATGAAGGCCGTGGAGTCGGGGCACTGGCGGGCGCACAGCTCGTTGCAGCTCTCGGCGATGGGCTGGGGCACAGCCACGCTGCTCTTCGGGGGGCACAGATCGGAGCAGGACATCTCGGCGTGGCACGGGGGAGCCTGAGACACAAATCCACAGATTTCAAAGTGTTGGTGTGAGAGAAATCACTATTTGTGCCTTCCAGTGCTGTAACACATCTTTTATGATCAGCCTTGGTGAACTCGGTGAGCACCTGGACCCGAAATATCTACCTGTGTTAAGAACAAGCCCTGAATGACCAGACTCCACAGACTGATCCTCCTTCTGCCCCTGCCTGGTTGTGTCTTTCACTCCCTCCAAATGCACACCCTGAAGAACAACACGAAAACCTCGGTCCCATCTCCCAGGGACTCCCCCAAAGTGGGGAAACAGCACCATGTTAGACGTGGCTTTGCTTGGACCAGGAGGGTTTGTTATGGCTCCCAGAATGCCACTGAACCCAACCCCAAATAGTCTCAATACTTACCTTGAGTTTTATGAAATGTTAAAATCATTCTCTGGAATAACAGTGTTTTAATCTACGAATTTTTAAAGCTCCTAATTGGCTCAGAGTAGTCAGATTTCTCAGAGTTTCTCACTCACATCCAGACTCCCAAATCCTACATTTACCCCTCCTTCACCAAGAGTACCTACAGGCAGAAAAGGTGGAATGATGCTCTAAATCTCAGCAGTCCTACAGGAATCTTCCACAACTGCTCTGATGCAAGTTTTGATGAAACTAAATAGAAAGAAATAAAATGTTATACTTACTAAGCTCAGCAAGGCGAATGAGCTGAAAGAAGTGTGTGGATAAACTCCGGCACTGGAGCTTATATAGAGTTTCCAGGGGTTGGAATCTTGCTTGGTGTTGGGGGTTCTGCCCAAGAGAAATGATTTAACAGCTTTGAGTCATGAAAGTTTGGAGTTTGTGGTGGTTCTGATTTTCCTCAATTTCTCGTCTCGTGTGATGGCAGAGTTACACCATCGGGATTTCTTTAATCTTGGGTCTTAATTGGTTCCTGCAATTCCCGGGGTCATTAGTGACCTCACTGGAATTACCATGTGTATTAAGCTGACTCCACATGTTACTTCTTCCTCTACAGCCTCATCATGAGCTTGTCTGCTCAGAGATTTGGTAAGACTCATCTTTGGCTGACATGCACATTTTTCCTTAACAGCCCCTTAAATTCATCTGATAAATTAATTAGAAGCTGAAAACAGCTTCTTCTACAGCTACCCGGGAATATGTTATTTCCACCCCTAATTGAAACAGGCCTTAATGACCTGAGATGGGTTTTCAGTGGTCATGGCTATCTGCTGAGATCACACAGGGCATGTGGCAATGCCCCAACAGTGGAGAGGAACAGGCTTTGGAAGGCAACCCAACCCTGCATAAAAATCACTTTGTTCAACTAGAAGAGTCTAAATGGGAAGTAAAATGCAGCTTTAAAGGTGGTTCTGAATGTCCCGCAAATATATCAAATCCCATGAGCCACCAAAACAGGCCCAGTTTTGAGGAAAAATCAGAGCAGCAGATAAAGGTCTTTTGTTGTGGGTGTTGCTTCTTATCAAGGGTGTTCTGGGCCTTGTTGAGAAAAATACTTTGTAATGATTTCACAAACATTCATTAGCTGTTGTTCAACCCAGGTAATGCTTGGTGTTGTATTAAACGAGTGATTTAGACACTTCACTGTTACACAATCTCAGTTGCTTTAATGTGCAGGAAACAAGGTGGTGCACGCCATTGCTTTAATTAAATCATCATTTGTGCCATTGGAAGTCATGGGTTAATATTAATGAGGCTCTTCTTCTTTTGTTTCATTAAAAAAATTCCTTTCAGCATTCTTGGTTGAATCCTCTTTGAGTTTAAGGCACCACATTTCCCTTATTTGTCATTATTTCAAACTGTACTTTGCAGAAAATAATGTACATTAATTTGTGATCATTCACCCCTTTTCTGTGCTTTTCCAGAGAACACTCAGTGTCTTTTATTCCAACCTTTAGGTTTTTACCCATATCCAAAGCATTTTACAAACCCTTCCCCTTGTCATTCCTGAGAAGACCCCCCAGAGCTGAAATATCTGGTCTTAATTCCCACAGCACCTTTGTGAATATTTATTTTGATGCGGCTTCACCTCAATATTTTCTTTTCCTCTTCAGGTGAAAATACACAAAGTGTCCTGTATTCGCTGCAGGGGAAGACAAAAAAACCCCTCTCCAGGGAAAGAAAGTGAACCGTGCTCTCCAAATTTCCCACCTTGGAGGTGACATTTACATTTTGCCACAGAGTCTCTGAGTCAGAGCAGGTTGTGCCTTGTCCCCGTGTTGGGGCACAAACTTTGTCCATCCTCTATTTCCCCCTGGGCTGATCCCCCAGCGTGGGCAGCAGGGTGGGCAGGGGGGGATTCTGCCCCTCTGCCCCCTCAGGTGAGACCCCACCTGCAGAGCTGCCTCCAGCCCTGGGGGCCCAGCACAGGAAGGACATGGAGCTGCTGGAGCAGCTCCAGAGGAGGTGACCAGAGGGATGGAGCAGCTCTGCTGTGGGGAAAGGCTGGCAGAGCTGGGATTGTGCAGCCTGGAGAGGAGAAGCTCTGGGGTGAGCTCATTGTGGCCTTCCAGGACCTGAAGGGGCTACAGGGAACATGGGGAGAGACAATTCCCAAGGACTTGGAGTGACAGAACGAGTGGGAATGGCTTCAAACTTGGGGATAAATCCTTCCCTGGGAGGGTGGGCAGACCCTGGCACAGGTTATTCCATGGATTCCCCACCCCTGGAAGTGTCCAAGGCCAGCTTGGAGCAACCTGGGCTAGAGGAAGGTGTCCCTGCCCTTGGTGGGGGTGGAATGAAATGATGGAATGAAATGATCTTTAACGTCCCTTCCAACCCAAACCACTCTATGATTTCTTCTCTCCGCTTTGCAGCATCACTTTGCATTAAAACCACTTCGATTTAAACGCTTTCTGAACTACAAAACATGTTTGGGGGGGGGGGGGAAAAAATTGCTAATTACAGATTTTCTCAAGGCTCTGAGGAACAAGGGCTACCAAAGCACCTTAGAAAGGCTGGGGAGTGATTCGTGTTTCCTGTTTTGTTGTTCTAATGGGACTTGCATGTCCCAGTGGTGAGTAACACTGGTGCAAACTGGGAGAAGCTGCCAGACCTCACTTGCCCTCATGGGATTGTTCGTAGCCGCTGGCTCTGCCCGGCTTTGACTTTCCCTTCTGTGTCATCCAGAAGAGTCTGCTCCTGTCCCAGGGTGTTCTCAGCTGCTCTACCAGGACTTTTCCAGTCTCTCCCTAGAGTTTTTAGGGAAGAGAAAAGGTGAAGTTGAATAGTCAGGTGGAAAAGGCAGGAGATGAAAAGAGTTGAAAGGGGGTATTTTGAGTATTTATTGTAATTTTTGCATGTTAAGTGAGAAACGGGAGAACTATGCTGGTTTGGAGGGTTACTGATGTCTTGAAGTCTGTCTAAAAACTAAATAAATGTAACAAAATGGGGAGAATTTGGAAAGTGTTTTCATGGAAGATGCAGAAACCAAAGGTTTTGTACCAGAATAATAGCAGCATCAACCAAGAGGGAAAATTCATTTTAAAATAAACTGATAATCATATGACAAAGAAGATAAACAAAGCAGATCTGTCATGAAAAGACAAGGAAAAAAGACAAGAAAAGAACTTATGGGAATATGGTGCAGGAAAAAATTTCTCAAAAAAAAAGAAAATTTGAAGAGAAAGAAAATAAGTACAGGTTGGAAGTTGCTGTTTTAAATCTAAAAATCCATTGCTCTTTCTATGAAAAGTATAATAAAGTGGTCTTGAATTAATGATACAAATTAAAATAATCAATTGTAGAAAATATATAAAAATAGAGGGAGTAATGAAAACACTGCAGGGAAGCAGAAAATCACCTGTATCATGAGAAGGTAAGAACCCAAGTGAATGTAAAACAATGTTTAGAATCAAAAGAGATGAAAACAACAAAAAACTTAATGCGTAAAAGATGTATTGAGGAAAAAACATGAATAAATCACACAGAACATAGGAACATAAGCAGAGGAAAATGACCAGTAAACACAAGGGAAAAAATTAAGCTAAAAGGTTATAAACATGCAGAGGTCAAGATTGAATTTATACGAGATGTAAATAAATGCAATATATGACATGAGATTTGTATAAATCACAAAATACAGATAATAAGAGGGAATGAACGTTGACAATGCAATATATAACAAACTCAGAGAACATTCATGACTAGATCTTAATGGAAAAATACACAGCTTAAAGAAAAGATTTATGAGCAAAACATCTGGAACGAACAGCTGTGAGGTTCCTCCATTCCAGGCGGAATTAAAGGCTCCAGGTGAGGCTTTAGCAGGGCCCAC
>VWZF01007026.1:315255-347318 GCA_013396755.1 Sclerurus mexicanus | reverse complement strand
GCCTCCCTAAGATTGTGCTCTATGGGGAACTCGCCACCAGCTGCCATAAGAGAGGAGCCCCGAAGAGGAGATACAAGGACTCCCTGAAACAACACCTCATCCTTGGCCATATTGACCACCATCAATGGTCCACTCTGGACTGCAATTGGGAGAAATGGAAACCCACCATCCATAATGCTGCTGCTTCCTTTGAGAACACAGGCGGAATCGGTCTTCAGGAAAGAAGACAACGCAGGAAGAACTGTGCCGTGCCAGTAGTGCCGATGGAGACTTTCCACTGTGCCTTTTGTGATCCGACTTGCCTATCTCCCATTGGCCTTTTTAGCCACCAGCGTGCTTGTAGCAAGCATGGGTAGAGCCCTTCCCCAATCTTCATTCGCGAAGTCTAGCCATGATGATGATGATAAACATATTAAGCTCTCTTTGCATGTCCCACTTGGGAGAATACCATAACTAGAAACTACCAAGATCTATAAAGATTTAGAGATAGTAGTTGCTATTTCTCTATGCCCACTGAGAAGCTGCTTATGATTCCACAGCACTCTCATTGCCTCACGCCTGTCCCAGCCAAGACTGCAGGCAACCTATCCTGTACCTGTTCCTTGAGCCTTATTATAAGTTGTTCTTGTTTACTCAGTGACCTACTTTCAGCTCTTTTTACCTGCAACAGAGGAGAAGTGGCCCATACCCATTCCTTGGCTGAGATGAAGCCTTGCATGTGTCCTGAAGGGCAAGAGGCCATGCTTCCCACGAGACTCCCAGCTGGCTGACAGCTTCCTGTCCTCCCTGTGTGCTACTGGCAGGAGGTGACACTGCAGCCACCACAGCACAGTCCCCTTGCAAAGCACAACCTGCACAGGGTGAGGCTAATATCAGCTGGTTATTTTCTTTCCCGAGCAAGGAGAAAAAAATATCTTCCTTTCTTTGCAAGCTGACTGTATGTGCTGTAGATTATTTCCATCATACTCTTAGTCTGTATCACCTGCATTAATATAGTACAGCGTGGGATGAAAATGTGCCCCTGAGACTAAGCACGTACGTAACTTTAACTACCAGCTGCCAACATGGATGCAGTTGTCTCTCCAAACTCCACATAAACCCCCATGGATAGTGACATTAAGTACCTCTCTTTTATGCAATGCAGACATTACATTTTTGTTAGTGTGTTGACATATCATTATATTTCTCAACAAGGCAAATTAGAGCAATGTTATGAAGTTCTGTCTTGAGAGCCTGAGGATTTTTTTATGGTTCTGGGAGCCAGCATTTAGACTGTAAAATGGAGTGTAAATATTATAATGATGAGTTATTTCTTCCTGCTTGCTAAGAAACAGCAGAACTGCTGGTAGAAGCCAGCATATCCCATATGGATTACTTGCATTATATTTTAACAACTGCTGCATATATTAATTGCTTTTAGTTTGTAGGGACAAAAGATAAGGTTATGAATACTCAAAGGAAAACTTGCATTTTCTACAAAACAGCCACAACTAACCATCTCCTCAGCTGGCTCCTTTGTCCTGTTCTTGCTGTGAAGACAACCATGAGGGATCTTCCTTTTCTTTTTTTCTCTCACCAGTTTTAATGTCACGGTGAACATGTGTAATAACCTTGAAACACTTGTTCCAGGGTGTAGCTGCATGATGTCCTGTGCTGTAGGTGCCTGTAAGGATGGATTCTCCATGTCTTTCCTGTTGCTGGGCAGATGGAGTTTATTGCCAGAGTCACTGGTAAAACCTTGGGCCTGCACAACCCTTTTTGCTCCTCAACCCCAAGAGCCAGGAACATCATTTTGTCAGTGACAGCATAACCTTTATCAAGATAGAGGAATGGGATTGGGAAGGACTGCAGTCACCATACCATGTTAACTGTATTGGGCAACACTTCTCCCTGCTAGTGCTGCTAATGCTAAAGATATCTCAACAGACTTACTGTAACACACTCCACAGAAAGGACATTTCCACATGAAAGCTGAACAAGCAAATGTAGAACTTAATATTCCACAGGACCCCTTATTCTCTGTTTGGTTTCTCCCTTTCTTGTTTCAAAGAGGTATAATTAAACACAAATGTAATCAGGGCTGGACTTCCTGAGATCTCCTGGTTCAAATTCACTTTGTCACAGACAATTGTAGTTTTAGTGGCTGTGTTTAAACTTCGTGTTGCTGGATGCTGACATCTGCTCAGGCTGCACCTCATGTCCTTGTCAGGGGAAGGCATGGGTGAGCATGACTGTGGCCTGATTTTTCTGTGGAGAGTCTGACCACAGCAATAGGGCACAATGCTCTGTGCTCTTTGCTTACACAGGAGGCAACTGGAGATTATCTCCTTACATACATTTAATAGCATGTATGTTTAGCAGTAGTTGCTGTTCAATAAATGCTACTGAATCATCATCTGACCTTCTGTAAATTGCAGGACCCGTTGTTCTGCTTTGGACCCAGCAGTTTGTGTTGGATCTCAATAGGACTTGTATTTTACCACACATAATGTTACAAAAAGCCATCCAGTCTTTATGTGACACTACAAAGCAGAAGGGAACATACCGTTTTCCTTGGTCATTTGTTCTGTTTGTTAACCATCTTTGTTCTTATGATTGTATGCCTTATTTCTAATTTAAATACATCTGACTTCAATTTCTTCCTGCTGCAATTAATTTTTTTTCCCTGCAAGATGAAGGAGGCATGTAGTACTGAACATCTTTGCAGTCAGGTCACCCTCAAGCCTCCTCCTTGATACAGGAACCACAATGAATGCTTTAAGCTCTGAGAGGTATTTTTCATAGCCCTCAAATAATTTGAATCAATATTTTTTAAAATCTCCAATTTTTTTGTCAGATCCATGAGTTGAGCAAATGATTTCAGAAGCAATTTTTGTAAACAGGAATGATCTGAGCTGCCAGCTGCTGCCTGCGTCTCTGTGCTGCTGCTGCCATCCCCAGTGAGACCTTGCTGCTCCTGTGCTTGTCCACTTTGACCCCTCGTTCCTTGTGCTTTGGAAGCCGTCAAGAGTGCATCTTTTGCTCCTAGATACAGAGCTTGATGTTTGACTGTTCTGGCATTACATTTTATATTTCACTTGTTGCAGTGAAAGGTAAAGCTAGATAAACATAAGAATAATACCTTGAAATCCAGGTTTCTCTCTGTGTTCTCTACCATCATTAATGGCTACAAAGGCTCATCGCTGTTCATTTGCTTTCCAGTTCTTCAAATCGGCCCTTTCAGTTGAGAAGACAGAACCATAAAGAGGAGTGAAAAGTGATTTTGTGGCAGACCTATTACTATCCCAGGAGTTTGGGTACTCCCTCGGCAAAAGGGCAGTCAGTCGCTCATCCAGCCTCAGGAGGCCTCAAGTTTGCGTCTTCCTCCCCCTGGGCAATTGCTCTGACCACCAGCCTTTTCTTTCACCTTCAGCTTAAAAACAAGGAATGAATTAGTGTTGTGTACCCAGCAGAAAGCTGACAACCTGGGAACAGAAGTCTGTTTCAGAGTGTGCATCTCAAGCTCCCTTTAGGCACCATGGTAGAGAGGCAAAACTTAAAATTTCTTTCAGACCAGACCATAGCATTTGTAAAGAAAACACGGAGTATTATAAACACTGTTCTAGGTGCTTTCACCTCCTCATTCTCTGCAGAGGAATCTCAGGAGTCTAATCTTAGTTTGGAATCCTGAGCCCAGTGACCAGAGGTGTTATTTAAGCCCTTTCATGTAGCTGGAACCAAGATCCCCAGTTTAACACCACCCCAAAGAATGCTATTTTAAAGGACCTGAGATGTGCAGATAGGGGGAGGGCTGTGTTTTATTTCACATGCCTTGTAATTCTGGAATATCAGTCTCACCATTTATGGTCTGTCTGGCTCTTCACTGGTGACAGCTTCGGAAGAGCACAGAGGGGCAGAGCTAAATAGAAGTCAAAATAATTCCAAACAAAGAAATATTTGCCTTCAGCATTGCTTTTCTTTCTCCAAAATGAAAGTATTTAGTGAAAAATTCTCATTAAACCCAAAGACAGTACTTCCGTTATCACTTGTCATCCAGAAGAAAAATTCTTCAGCCTGAATTCTTTGGCTCCTGCTGAAAGTCAGAAGAATATATAAGGTCACTGGATGCATATTGCTATTTCTGTCAAGCTAGTGGGACCAGAGGACCTTTGCTCTGACCTAGTGTGGACATTCTTGTATCTTTGTTTATTCTAAAGTTGCATTGAACAAAGCAAGAATTGTGGTGTGTTATAGTCATTCTGCAGACTAAGAAGTATGTGTCGCAGCTGTTAGGTCTTTATAAACTTGCATGAAATAGAAGAAATTGCTGTAGCACCCTTTCAAAGAACATATCTGCATATGTCTTTTGTATATTATATGAAGACAAGAAAATCTATTCTTGAACAGGAATATTTGCTTTTTGTATCCATTAGTCCCTATTCAGCATTCTCCTTCCTCTTGTGTCATGCAGAGAGTATGTCTGGCATCACCTGACCTACATGGTCCATCACACAGTTCAAAGATCCATTGTCACACATCATAGATGATCAGCTGGCTAAAAGTCACTCAGAAATAATGGATTATATGGATTGCTTTGCAAAACTTCTAAGATAATGTCTAGATTCGTTCAGAACATTTACTTTCTAGTGATAAAAAATCAGCTGGGGACTTTTGTGTTTTAAAATCATTTTGCCTGGGGAAAGCTTCCTCAGCTGCTGCATTTGGGTCAGAGCAGACTGGATCCATGTTCTCTTTAGTTTTTATTCATTTGAATGGACTGTGATTTATTTTCTCATTTTGGCTTCTCTGCCCAGAATAGGCTCTTTGCCTCTGCTTCTCATGAGGTGAGGGTTTGTAGCCCAGCAGCCCTGACAACCTGCATTGAAGCTGTCTCTTCAGATTGTCAGAACTTTAAATACATTTTTTTTCCCAAGAAGTTCTACCACAAGCAGTCTGAATTTACAATTTTCTCTCCAGGGACAGCCGCAGAAGAGCAAACTATGCTCAGGCTTTGCAGATTCTTTAAAAAAATAGTCCTGCTTTTAACTCAGGGTTGTACAGATTGAGACAGCTATAGAACAACTGTACACAATTCAATGCCTCGTTTCCCTGCTCCTTCATGAGTCCTCTAGGGAATAGAGTGCACTACTGCAAATGGCTGCTGCTTCAAGTCACACATGTCTGCTGCAGCCCAGCTCCTCCCTGCTTAGCTGTTTCCACAGTGAAAATGACCTCATTTCTGCAGAAGTGGATTCCTCAGCTCTTCTCTCCTGCTCAGTTACCATTTGTCGGGTACTCCTCATCAAGTGATTAGTTCCCTACCAGAACAGTCTGTTAGTGACCACTTAGTGAAAATCTGTCAGAGACTAAATAGTCAATGGCTTAAACATTATAAGATCACCAAGAGAGTTTTGTCCAACAGTAGCAAACTGAAAAGAAACAGCTGCTCATCCAGCAAAACCTACCCCTCCCTGAATATGCCTGCTGTGAAAGGACCTTCAGATCAGTTAAGTGGGTGCCATTGTCCAACTATTCCAGGTGCAGAAGGGCATGCATACCTGAGGTTACTAACTGGATTTCCAGATAAGGGAAGAGGCTAATAAGAGGCAAATCCTGTGAGGTGGGATAATCCCTCTTATCATGCCAATGTCCTCTCTTACATGATGACTCTGCTGTAAAAATCCCCTGGGGAACCTTGAAGACATTTTGCATCTGGCCTGGGCTGTTCATCTCAAGTGTTGGTCCATGATGGACCATGATTGATATTAACGTAATAGGCAGCTATAAAGTCTTCGAAGGTGTCGGAGATTCATGTCTGGTGACACCACCCATTATAAAACTCCCTGCCCCTGGGGAGGTGCAAGGTGTTTCCACTTGAGCTTCTAGTATATAAAAACTCACGAGATCTCAGCAGTATGAGGGGGCTTACCCCAGCCACAACCGATCAAGACCATCACTTCAACAGGATTGTGACCACCAGTTTAACCAACAGACATGGAAGACACCAAACTTCACTGGTGAATCCAGTACATGGTGACTATATATCTTAGGACTCCTATCCTTTCTTTCTCTTTCTTTTCTGTATACATTTCCTTAAGTATTATTCTTATGCTTTAATATTGCTATATTACTGATGATAATACCCAAAACATATCTATTTACCTTTGAAAAAAAATTGTTCTAAAAGAAACCCTACACATATATATTTACAAACATGTATTATTCGATGTCGTTTTACTTTAATGCATGCCAAGGGATTTATTAACAACAACTTGGGTTACTCTCCCTTTCTGGGTCGTGTTGTAACAAAAGCCAACCCTTAGCAAATTCTATGTGGAACCAAAATCTTTTTTTTTTTTTTCCCCCTAAGGAAGTGCCTCTTAAATGGCTAATCTCCAAAGTTTGCTCATCCTTTGCTGGTCATAATCAGGTGCAAGCACTTCTTCAGCCACCTTCGGGAGATTTTCGTACATGAAGCACCCCATGGAGTCACGTACATCCCCTGAAAATAGTACTATGTAAAATGTCAAGAATTCAGAAAATACTTTGGTTTTGGTTACTTTAGTGCTCTGTGTATAGAGCCCAGTGTGTTTTAAGCAGCTGATTCAGACTTAGTCCTGTGAGACTGGTTGACGTGTCCATTTCCTTAAAAACTTTGTCTTTCTGAGGAGGAATAGCAACAGTTTTCAAATTTCAATCTATGTGACAGTTTTCAGTGAAATAAGTTTGATTATGTTTTTGACTTCTCCTAAGTCTGCCTTCACCTCTCCTTTAGTAAACTCATGTCAAAAGCAACAGAGGGTGGATTTGATACAGCATTTTTTCCCTTCATTTACCTGAAGCAGGACCAACTGATCTAACATTCTTGATTTGTACACAACTGTTAACTTTCATTCTGCAAAAGGCAAGATTCAGCCAAATAACACTCTTATACCTTCTCATTGGCAAGCTTGGTCACAAAATACCTGCTTGCTTGGTATATGTCGGGTTAATTTGTTATACGTGTATGACTTTTCTCCAAAATCCTGACAGAGCAACAGTTCCTTTCACTAGACAGGCATAATTCTCTCATGCTTCAGCCTCATCCTTAGGCAAGCTGCTAATAAATAAACAAATAATCAATTTAGAAAATCACACAGAAAAGTAAGCAGCATCAGAATGGGTGACATTTCACAGTAATCTCAGCTTTTTCATATCACATAGATTTTCTTGGCAGTTTTTTTCCCAAGTGAACTGCCAGAACTATTTCAGACAGACGTCACAGTAACTTTTGATGCTCCCTACAGATCTCTTCTCTCACAGAGGTTACAAAAGCAGTACTCTAAAAGAAACCAGAACCTTGTTTTCTGCAAAAGCTCAGTTCTCGATCTTCTCCAAGGAAATAGAGTATCCTGTAAGTCTCTATTTCAGATATAGCAAAGGCCATTCACTGCAACTAGAAGGTGCCAGATAAAAGAAATTTATTTTCACTACCACCTGATTTTATTTCTATACTGTACATTTATAAACCCCTCATTTGTTAGTATCTGCTTAGTGTAAAAAGTAAATAAAAGTGATATAAGCTATGTCTTTTTCTTGTCAGATTCAACCCTGGGAAAAATGTGAGAGGGATCATGGTCACCCAATAAAAGATGAACAAGAGGCTTGGATTCCCTTGGATGTCTGCCAGTGGATATTGGCTGAATCTCTTTCTACAGTTCTGTTGTATAAACAACTTCCTTCTTGCAGCAACTGTTTTGAGGCTGTTGATGCCCGCAAAGTTGTCAGGAGCTCAACTATGTACCTCTTCTGAAGGACAGTTCCTTGTATGGCACTGCAACCAATGCTGTGTGGAACCACTGGTTCATAGTGCCACCTACAGAATTAACATTTCCACTTGATGAAGAATTGGATTGCCTCTCTCTCTCTTTTAATAACTATAACTTCATTTAACATTATGAAGAAATTGTGAAACAGAAGTCCCAAACTTTAATGGCTAAATTAACAAAGCTTTTTCAAGCAAGCAAGGATACAATATACCATGGTATTTTTAAGTACCTTCCTTTATTCTAGGCTGTGATGAGGACATTCCCACCTTGGAAAGCAGAATAAAATTGAACTCAATTTGAAGGTGGATGGAAGAAAGGTCTGGAACATTAATAAAAAGATAACACTTAAGAGAGATACGTGGACATTGAATGACACAGGCAAACATATGTAGCTTATTAGCCCTAACAATATGAAATTTAGTTTCCATATTGAAGGATACTTGGATACTTTTATTTTTAAAAATAGAAATTTGATGAATACATTTGTTTTCAAAACCAAAAATACACCTTATAAGAATGGAATCCTTTTTATACCAGTTGTTGTACAAATAAGTGTAGAGTTGATATGTACACTTGGAGACCTGCAGTCTAGAGCTATAGTTTAAAGAATATTCCTGAGAAAAGCTTCAGAAACCAAACTAGTCCTTGAAGAAGCATGATTTGTAATTGGTACATAAGACAATGAAAGCTGTAGTAAAGAAAGCTATCCAAGCAACATATTGGTATGAAGATATGCTCTGAAATGGGTTATTTTCCTTAAGGCTCATATATATATATACACATTAAGAGAAGTAGACTGAAGTAGAGTGGACATAAGGGAAAGTTTGGATTTCAGACATGTCTCTGGATTCCTCTTGTGTTAATTTATGCTTGCAAGATGGAAGAATCTATGGGTCATTGCTACAAATATAAAGATCCATCACCAAGGGAGCAGTCCTATTTATTGCTTATGTGACCAGTTATTTTTGTGTCAAGTGGGAAAGAGATGTGGCTTTTTCCAAAGATAGGGTACAGCATCAAACACTTAGTAGGTACTGTGAAGTAACAAAAATTGCTTCTTGTTCCAGGTCAGGCCAGGTGCTGTAAAAAAGCTAAGCTCTGGCTTATCTTTATTTGCTCTTGCACAGAGCATACCACATTCTGGAGTTAGTCCTTGTCATATGTTGAAGTCCTGTGTATCTGTCCCAAGGACATTTGCCTACTGGTGTCTATGATGACAAAACCCTGGGAAAATTAATTGGCAGCCTCTAAAGAGAATTAATTGCAAACAACTACATGTGGAGTCATAGCATACAAGAGTTTGAGTGTCTCTGTTACACTAAATGTTAGAGTTGGAGAACATTTTAAAGTGATTGTGGAAGCTCTAGAGGTGAATTAATCACTGTATGATTCCTTCCCCCACTGAGAGTAGTACTTGGGTGGAAAATTATTTAAAACAGGCAGAATAGAGTAGGTGTTATCAGTCTGACTGTCATTTCTTTCAGTCTGGGGAATCTTACTGGTCCCTAAGGTAAGAGAAATCTCATTCCTTGACTCATGCTGTGCTGGTAAGGGATAATATGTTCAAATTACTGGGAACAAGTGTTATATTGGATACATAGCAGGGACAAGGAAGAGCTCCCTTAATTAGCATCCCATTTACTGAAGTTCATATTGATGCAGGCTGGGCTGAAAATTTGTGAAATAGGAAAGAAAGAATAAATAACTGAGAGGTAACTTTCTCAGCCCCTCTGAGTAGATACAAGCTGCATTTCTACTGGGTTATCTTTTATGTGTGATCTTTGTAATAATAAAGGCCAAGATCAGTTCCTTTGGGTTGAACTGCTTGGCTTAAATGTATGGCAAAGTGTAAAATCAAAAAACAGAAGGAAAAGCTGAATTAAAAATGTCCCTTTATTGCTATAAAACAGAGCAAAGTTGTACATATCTTCTAATGTTTGCCCTTTAACTTTTGATACTCTTTGTGTTTATGGTGAAGTGTTGAGTGAAAATGATAAATGGGATATAGATACGGGAAAATGGAAATGTTTCTTGCCAGCCTGTGCAATATGAGCAGCCACTCAGTCAGTGGAAGCGATTCCAGTTTTAAATTTACTTTCTGATGCTTCTGCTACCCCTACACCTTTTCTTTCATGCCTCTTTCAGAGATAATATCTTACCATGAAATATGTGCTATGTATTTATTTCTATTTCTGTTGAAGGAAATAAGTCTGAGTACCTGGTAGTAAAGTCTGTCAAGTTTGCTTTTGACTCAATGTGCAAACACGCTGTTTGACCTTACACCAAGAAGAATGTCATCTTTTCTTTAATCCAGCTTTCTTAATAGAACTACAATAAGAGTTTAAAAGAGCTTTCTCATATTAAAAAGGTGTTCTAAAGTACATAAAGCATCCCAATTTGGTCTTGGCTGAAAATACGGCATCATACTGTGGGAAACATAACCCAAATATTTCACACCTCTGAAACCTATCAGTCATCTTGTTCTCGTCACTACAGGTAAACACAAATACACTCAAGCAGTGTGTTTTCTTCCAGGTAGTACTTGGGATAGATCACAGACAAATTGCTCTTTTGATCTGGAATTATAACCTTTTCACTCCTTCTTAGCACATAACCTAACAACTGTGGAGAGAGAGCTGTAACTGTGGTGGTTTTCTTGCCCATCCATATACTGTATGGAATTCACCTGATCAGAGATTTATATTCAAGTCTGAGGTATAGACTCTCTTTACTTTCACGGGAGAAGAATAGACACCAATTTTTTATTACAATTTGAGTGTAACTGAGCACAAGAGATGTCTAGCATAGTTGGAGCTGCCCTAAGTAAACATCCTGGCCCTTCAGGTGCCAGTTCAGCAGGATGTGTGTCCCACAGGACCTACAACACATGTGCCAACCTGTCCTGCAATATCTACAATGGTAGTAGGCATCTAAGTTTAGGCTTTCATCTCATTTAATTATAAGGAGAGCATGCAGTGGCTAAGGAGAAACAGAAAACTTCAGTGAGCAGTCTTTAGTGTGATCACTCTTGACTTCCGTGAGAAGTCCAAACACATGGAATTTCTTTCTGGTCATTTCAGTGACTGTTTAAAATGCTGATCTTTTGTCCTGATTATCTCTATTTGCTAGACCTGGTAGCATCTGATGGCCTTGATACTGAAATGACAATCTGATTACCTTTGTTGAGATGGAGCCTGTTAAGTGAAGCGTGCAGAGAGGGAGATATGAGCTGTGTTGGGTTATGGACAGCCAGTAAAGGGAAACAGCCTGGAAAAGTGATGTGGAAAGGAAGCTAGGAGAGCTAGAGAAGACAACTTTATTCCTGTCAAAAAGTGGCAGAGACTCAAATGCCATGGATCAGAGGAGAGTGACTCAAGTCAAGTGCCTGGGTAAACTAAAGTCTAAACATGAGAATGGCAGTGGTACAGGTGATTCTATACGGTTTGATTTCCATAAAAGGCTCAGTTTAACAAGATTTTCAGATCATGTCATTATAAATCATGTCTATCAACATGATCAGCATTGAATCCTATACAAAATTCAGCAGCAGACAGTATTTCTTTCTGGATCAAGGAATGTCTTTCACTTATGCAATTACTTTCTGCATAGGCCTTTTGCTCAGAAGGGATCTCCCTTAGAGGGATCCAATCTGTCTTCTCCCCTTCACAGGAGACTGCTCTAACTACCAGATTATAGGCTCAGTTGTGGAAATTACTTCCCATTGCTCCTTGCAGATGTGCACCTCTCTATAAGAAAGCACTGCAGCCTAATAGGAACAAAACCTTGGAGCATGAAAGCAAGGATGGCTTTGTTGCTAAATAGTCAGATCATTAACATAGAGAGGAGTCATGAATTATGGGTTTTTTAGCACTGAGGTGTGTTTGAACAATTTACCCAGTAACTGGGTAAATGCAAAATAATCTAATACGAACTGAGAACTCCATGGTTCAAAGACCCGAACTCATGTTCCTCCAGCCCTAGATAAAGTCTCATAATGCTTTGGAGTCTTGGAAATTCAAACATACATCAAGTAAAAATGGAGTGCCCTAATATGACAAGGATGGCCATGACTTTGAGTGAAGAAGTCTGGGAACATGTCTTCCTTCTACTTGAGCCAGAACACAGTTGCAGTGAAGGTCAACCACATCTTTAAGACATGTCAGAATTGGGGGTGGATTTTTCTCATCTGTCCTGTTGAAACAATTCTAATTTACGTCAGAACTTAAATACTCTGGGGCCAGAGTACAAATGAGAATATCCAACTCACTAAATTTTATACATGGGGCACTCAGATAGGGGAAAGGGAATAATAACTTGTATTCACCCTGTTTTCCAACTTTTCTGTCTATATACAAAACAAAACATCCCATAACATCTGTGGTTGAACATTCCATAATGTCTGTGTTCAGAAAGCTGATTCTCAGTGCAGCTGTTTCTCACAATTCATGAAGGAAGAAGTCTGGTGCTAATCTCAGACAGTAAAAAAGAGATGGATCAGTTATGTGGAATTCAGATGATTATGTCCCAAGCTTCCTGTATATTCTAGATACAAAAAGTCCTGAAATGAGAAAGTGTTTGAAAAAAAAGAAGGGACTATAAAAAGTTTTGGTGGTTTTTTTCCCTAAGTGTTGAATGTCAACAAATGCTCAGTTACTTACACAATCCTGGAAACATGAAATGTTTCATTTTAAAATGCCATTTGCAAAACATGTACATTTCCAAAGCATTTTCCTTCTCTTGGAGGAAAAGAGGGCATGCAAGGGAGGGAAATGTGAAGAAAATTCCACCCACACCTCAGTTTGCATATAATGCATAGAATCATAGCATCATAGAATGGTTTGGGGTGAAAGAGACCTTAAAGATCATCTGTTTCCCATCCCACCGTGGGCAGGGACAATAAACTAAGTTGCTCAGAGCCTCATCCTACTTTGAAGATTCTCAGGGGTGGGGCATCCACAGCTTCTCTGGGCAACTTGTTCCAGTGCGTCACCAACCTCACAGTAAAGATTTTCTTTCTAAAATAATTCATGTTGATAAAACCCAAAAAGTGCAATTTTGGAACGTAACTTACGGATAGTCCTTCTCCTTTCCTCCCTCTGCTCCAAAGTTAAAGAATTGCACAGACTTGCAGATAATGTTACAAGGCTATAATCAGGAATAACAAACTAGACCTAAAAATAATGACGCCTTGCAATTAGTGCTTAATGGGCTCCTCTTATTTGCCTTCAGGTTTTCTTTCATGAGTTTCTTTACAAAGAATTTTTCTTTGCTGGGACTGAATTGACCAATGACTCTTCAGATCCTGTAAGAACAGCTCCGACACTTAAGCTAATGGAGAGTTTTCATTACCTCCCTCTCAAAATACCATGGTGATGAGCACTGGGGAAATGACTATTAATCATTTGTCAGCTGCAGCAGCAATATAATTTATTTTTTATCAGGCATTTAACTATATGAGGGCAAGAACACCAAAGGGCAAATTTCACCTGGACAGACTGCTCAATCTTTCATATTGTTTCTCACGCAAAGTCTTGGGTGTTCACTGGTCTGGCAGAGGGGAGTTTGCTTTGGGCAATTGTTCGTGATGGCTCTGTCTGTGTGCAAAGTGGGTTAGGACTGTGCAATGTCAGTGCTGCAGTGAGGAGGGTGCCTGGGCAATGTGAGTCTTACTGACAGGATGCCTCTTTGTTCCAGGGGAAGACAAGAGGAGACCAGCTGGATGGCTGGAGGTCAATAAGGATAGATTGTTTGGAACACAGTTGGCCTAAGCAGAGGACTTAACATCTTCCAAAGAAAAGGACAGAAAAAAAAAAAAGGTAATTTAAGTATCATAAGAACCCAGTAATGAAGATTAATGTTAACGTGTTAACTTAGTTGATATGAAAAAGAGATAGGAGGGTGGCAGATGGGAAGCAAAGATCTGAGAAAAATGACCAATTGTGTCCTACAATAATTATCTTCATGACTTGCATTTTGGAGAGCTGGCACCCCTACAGCCTCCCCCAAACCCCTGGCTGGACTCCTTTTCCTATGGCATGCACAATCTTTCCCCTTGTTCATGAGAACAGCTGGCTTCCTTGTGATTCATGACCTTTCTGGTCTACCCAAACTTACTACACTTGCAAATGCCCACGAGCTGGTGATATTTTCAGGACATTTTTCACCATGGAGCCACCAGAAAAAATCATAAATAACAAGTTTCTTGGGTGACTTGATTTTCATCAAGCCTTGATCAAGCCCTCACAGAGCAGCTTGAGTTAGAGGTGTATTGGGTAGAATCACATGCTCTATCCAGCCTACATAATTGTTAGGAGCAGGGATTTCTGCAGCAGTAGTTCACTGAATTCCTGAGAAGAAGGCAAAATGTTCTCCTAAGGTATTTTTGGCCACTCAGAGCATTAAATTGAGACATTTCTTGAAAATGGCCTTTTTGTTCAGAAGTCATTATTTCCTACAGTCAGTGTAGCAACTCGTTTTAGTGGCTGTCCTTACTGTTAATTCACAGGGATGCTCTTCTGTTCATGTTCCCTTGAGGGCCTGCAGAGCTCTAAGCATCTGCATGGGATATTCCTGAGTGGGATGCAATACCACTCATGCTTCCTGAGCAGCAGCACTGTTACACAGTCAGAAAAAAAATACTGCTCCAAGGAAAGCTAAGAGGTCATCTTCTCCAGCCTCCTGCCCCAGTGTGTGTTTAGCTGTGCCTGAACCCTGCCTGGCTTCTGGATTTCCAACCTACTCTTAAAAATCTTCCCTGAAAGAGGTCCTGGTGTCTCCCTAGGCAGCCTGTTGCAGTGCTTAACTAGAGTTACATGTTTCTTGCCTTGCTGCAACAAGGGTTTACCCACTCTCCCATCTGCCTCAGGTACAGTGGAGCAGCCCACAGTCTTGACACCCAGCCCCAGGTCTCCAGTCACAACTCCCTGACCAGGCAAGGCTTTTTGGTGCAGGAGAATATCTTTCAAAATTACATTGAAAAAAAGTCCTAATCTTCCTCTCCAAATGAATGGTCCAAGTGAGTTGCTTAGTTGCCATGCTCTATCATCTCATTGCAACATGGATGGCTAAGGAAGGAGTGTGGCAAAAATTTATACATATTAGAACACATTTACAACCTAATGTAGGCATGAGGATACTGCGATTTCCAGCCTGTGAGTAGCCACTCACATTGGGTCACGGCACACTAGCCCTATTATTAACTGTGTTCTCATCATTTTTGCATTTGCATGGGAATGATCTGCAGTTTTCATTACAGATCCCCTCTCTCTCATGCACTGAGCCCACCTTGCTGAGCATCTGGGTAATGCAAGGCTTATTGGTGACTGCAAGGCGTTACCTTTTTCCTTTTCTCAGCTGCTTGTTGTCCTTAAACATGATCCTTACAGTAGACCATCCTCTTATGCTAAATTACCACTAAATCAATTTATATGCAGACAAGAAAAATCACCTTTTAAAGTATTTTATTACTCAATATATTATTAATTAGGTTTGAGGTTTTTATTTCTGAATAGTTTAAATACTTATAAACTAAAATTTAAATAATTATAGCCTTCTCAGAATATTTTAAAGAAAGAGCTATCACATGTAAAGTCGAATTTTCAATGCCTCATTTAGCATGCTGCAAAGAAGAAAAAGAAGGATATTAAAATATTTTGTATCAGAGGTTTAGAACTGAAAAGAGAGACTTAGTGTTCTGATTACTAATGAAGTTCACATTTAACACAAATAAAACATACAGGGTTGTAAGAAAGTCTGACAAAATGAAAAGCCCACAGAGATCTGTACTTTTTGTGCTATAATTATATTGGTATTTTATTATAGTTATTATCTTGCCAGTACCCATGACGAAAAGCCACTATTAAATCCTCTGAAGCTGATAGTGGCTGCATATGTATGTCTGTATGTGTGTAAAAACGTGGAGAGTTGTAAAAATATTGAATGGGGTTCT
This sequence comes from Sclerurus mexicanus, assembly GCA_013396755.1. Taxonomy (NCBI): domain Eukaryota; kingdom Metazoa; phylum Chordata; class Aves; order Passeriformes; family Furnariidae; genus Sclerurus; species Sclerurus mexicanus. The sequence goes on along the minus strand of VWZF01007026.1, from coordinate 331,583 downwards.
GAAAATAGTACCAAATTGTGCAACCACTTAACTCCAGCTACTGCAGCATGAATTTGACCTTGTGTCTTGAGAAATTCAGTAGAGGCCAATGTGAGAAGAACCTTGTTCAAGTCATGCATGACTACCTACAATTTGCAGGACTTCCACTGAAGTCACGAGAGCAGACAGGTGAATTACTGGCTGCAAACCCAAAGCCTGATATAGATATTGAATACTGCAGTTTTTTAAGGATGTTGGCTTGGCTTACAGCCCTTCACCCACTGACTGTGGGCAGTATGTCTCCTGAGAGATTCTTCAGTGTTGCTGTTGGCCGCAGGAAATAAATAAGAGCGCACGAGGCTGGCAGAGCAAAGTCTGATATTGCTCACCATTCCTTGCTTTCAAAATGTGTGCAATCACTACAGGTGAAGCCTGTGGACTGCAGAAACAGCCTAGTCATAACCTTGCTGGTTCTAACAAGGTTACTTTGCTTCAGCTGAGGTGAGAAAGGAGCCCAGTACATCTTATGTGTTGCTCTTCAACAGCCTTCATCATTCTTGTTATTGATGATTTTTGTTAGCGCAGAAATGTTTAATTTACTGAAGAGGATAGAATTAATTCTGAGGCAAGGCATGCAACCATTTTTCAGAATGGACTAAGAGTGATTCTTAACAAATACACTTGGATTTTCAGGAAAAATTTTTTTTCTATTCACATTTGGATGTCTTAAAGTTGTTATGGAGTACATCATTATGCATTTGAAAAGCTACACTGACATCAAATAGGGATGAGGAATTTTTTAAACTGCAAAGTTGAACAGTGTTGATCAATTATTTGAATGGCAGTTAAAGGCTAACTGGAGTCTGGAGATTAATTTAGAAATGGTCTTTGTACTATATTTTCAGGTACTTTTATGCATTCAAAGTGTGAACAAACACAGACCAAACAAGAGGAGAAGCAGCAGCTTGGGGAAGACAAGTCCTTATGATTATTTATATTATTAATTATTTAATTATATTTATATTATTTAATTATATTAGTATCATGTTTTCAGAATGAGTGTGTGTGCAATCCTCTTCAACTGTAGTTGGAGAGTTTGTGCATTTAGGTCAAACCAGGTTTCATTTACAGAAGATGGTCTTCAGTAGCTTTCTTTACTAAAGTCATGGGAGGGACTGGTCCTTTGCAAACTCACTCTGTCAGTCTCTGATAAAGAAGCCAGTCATGTCTGCTAGTCATTCTGCACATCAGGAGAGCACATCAGGAGGGGCCTGTAGTGAGGAGCTGATCAGAGTTGCTGAGCGATTGTCTAATGTTGGCCTTTGGGTTCAGAGGTCATCAGGAAGGCCTAGGGAGGTTTTCACCCACACACAGACATTGCAAAAGCATATCATAACATCATAGACCTGTGGAATGGTTTGCATTGGAAGGAATCTAGATCATTCATTTTCAACCCACTCCACCCCCCACCCCTGCCATGGGCAGGGACACCTTCCACTAGACCAGGTTGCTCAAAACCCCATTCAGCCTGCGACTGGACAGTTTCAAGGATTGGGCACCCACAGCTTCTCTGGTCAACACCTTCTATGCCATCTTCATTGAAAATCAGACTAAAAATTGCTATTGCTGTATCAAGCAAAGTTCTCAGGCTGGCTTCCAGAGGGAATATTCTAGTTTTCTTCCTTGACATTCAAATGACCAATTTTTCCTGATATCTAACTAAATCTCCACTGACTCAGGTTTATGCTGTTTCCTCAAGTCCTGTCACTGGTCACAAGAGTGAAGAGATCCATACTTGCCCCTCTGCTTCCTCTCAAAAGGAAATTGTAGTCTGCCATGAGATCTCCACTCAGTCTCCTCTTCTCCAGGCTGAACAAACCAAGTGACCATTCCTCATACAGACCCCTCCAAACCCTTCACCATCCTCATGGCTCTCCTTTGGATGCTCTCTGATAGCTTAATGCCTTTTTCATATTGTGGTGCCCAAAACTGCATACAGGCATGAGAGGGATAGAAAATGAGCTCAGAGTGGCCTGTGGGGAACCAACTGTGAAGACTAGAGGAAGCAAAAGGGAACAGCAGGAAGGGAAAACCATAGTGAAGAGAATATTTCATTGATTTTTGCCTGGGGAAGGATTCCCCCAGCACAGAATGAAACCAGAACAATTGTAAGGAAGGGCAACTTGTGTGTTGGTCATCTGGGCTGACCCAGACTATGGTGGGGCTGTGACCACCTGCCACTGATCCCAGTTTGGTCTTGTAGGTTGTCAAAGGGTATTGCAAATGCTTAGAGCAAGACAGTGAATCATTAAAGGTTACCTGGGGTTACTTGGCTGCGTGTACTGCATGGAGAAGACTTCCGCTTTCACCTGGCATACTCTTTCTCAAAAGCATGGCATCAGCCTAATGTGTGGTTGTGAGCTGTAGGGTGTCTCCTTCACTAATAATGATTCCCTCAGTATTAGTACATTTGCCCTTCTTAGCTCATTGCCAGTATAGTTTGCTGATTTCCCTTGACTACTGGTTGGCTTTATTTCCATAGTTTTGTGACAAAACTCTGATAGGTGAACGATGCACTGCAAAAAGCAGCCAAGCACAAAGAGGGAAAAATGCATCACTCCTCAGTGGCACTGAGCTTCACTGTGATTCATTGTGCCACTGCTGAGCTCACAGCACTGGGCTGCTTTTTTAACAGCTGCAGGCAAAAGCTAGATCAATCTGTTTTAGGTGTTTGTTCCATTGTTGTTATTCTGTGCTGTCAGTCACAAAGGCAAGGGACACACACCCAGAGACAAACAGATGATGGTAATTTACATGGTGCCAGATGGGTGTGTGCGATTCAACACTGAGAGGAACTGCTAACTAGAAAGGCCATCAACCATCACAGTATCCACATTTTCCATATGATTACGGTCTGTCAGATCTTTGCCAGCCACAGATACCCACAAGCATGACATTACTCGCATTTTGGAGCACTCCTCTGCCCAAGGAGTTACACCTGAATATTTCTTGGACACCAGAATATGTCTTAGCTGCCTGACTGAGGCATGGAGGAAAACCCAGCAGGATTTTGGCACATGTGAACAGTACCTCCTGTTCTCTCCAGGCAATCTCGGCTGACTAGGACAAATTAAAATTCTGCCATTGTTGCAGGAATTTATGAAGTAAAAAAATTAACCTTCATCTTTAAAACATCTACAAACATTGGAAAAATATCTTTTTACACCATAATCCTACAGTGTAAAAGTCAATCTGGCTTCCTTTTGACACAGATATAATGGGCTTGATTTGCTCTTCATGCTCTCATTGTACCAGACCGAGCTCACTATTACAGAGAGATTGCCGACACTTGTGGAAAGGTGAGATATCTGTGCCCAAGGGGCTGGAGTCAATGGGCTGCCATCATCTGAATCCTGCAAAAGACAGATCGCTTTGGGATGGTCCAACACTAAAGTTACAACCTCCCTGGTAGGGACCAGTTGTCACATCTCCCACCATTATGACTACACCACCATGACTCTCTGTGCCCTTGCTGAATCTTACTTCAGCACAGGAAGATGACAGTGGCTACAACACAACCATGGAAGAACATCTGGACCTAGAATGTGTTTGAATTGTAGCTAGAGTTTCTGTCAAGTCCAGATCTGTTAGTGTGGACTGCAGAATCCCAGATTTTAACATTACTGCATTGTGGGAGGAGAAAATAAACCCTCCCTTAGGCTCCTTCCTTGTCCCCCCACCGCTTGATTCTTTTTAGCTCTTCAATTGTATCACAAAATTATGTCATTGCTGAGCCTTTCTGCTCACAACACTTCTGCAAAAATACTACCTTTGCAAACATTCAAATCCATGAAAATCTTTGCTTTGGATAAATTTCTGATTGTGTTTATATCTGAGATAGCCTAAAATACGACTTTAGAGAAGAAAAGGCTTTCTGTTATGTGCTTATGCCATCCTAAGTGTGATGGTACAATAAAGTATCAAGGCAATAAAGTCTTGGTTGGGAAACTTACCTGGCACAACGACAAGAATAGCAATATATACCCTAAAAGAAAATTACAGGCAAAACTCATATGAAGAGATATTACCCCTTGAAGCTTTGTGGAAATAAAAGCATTACCATCAATCAGTGCCTATGGTTTTATTCCTGATTCTTTCCTGCCACTGGTTTGGAAAGTAAGACTTTTCTTTCCTTCTGAGGAAATAGCACCTTTATTTCCTAAGTATTCTTGTTCTCTTTTTCTTCTCCTGTCACCTATCTCCATTGATTTAATGTTATGTAATTTGTCATGCAGCCAAATACTCACATAGTCGTGTCGTTCTCTTGATCCCAGACCATGCCCTCCCTTCCCTGTAAATATTCCCTTGTTCCCACTGACATGATGGCTATTGCAGAACCAAGACTTGCCTCTTTAGCTGTTTCTCTCTTTTTTCTGTGTGTCCATGAGATCTCCTTTCTGTAGGGGGTAAAAACTGGACAGGAAGTGTTAAAGTGAGCTAAGGAGAGTGGCTATTCCCTAATGCAGCACATCATCTTAGATGCTGGCATCTGCCTTTGCTGAAGAAAAGGAGGAGCACCCTTTTTGCCTTTTTTTGTCTGTCTTTTGCTTGTAAAGATGAAGTGAAGGATCTTGTGTTTGCATAGTGGTTGGGGAGTAGGATCATCTCATCTAATTACAGCTATCTGTGGTATAAGCGTGTCACCCTAGGTTCCTTTCAGAGTCAATCAAGAGAAGTAGGTATTTTCAAGAGGTGATTCACTTGACCTATTTGTAGCCATCTATTTTAGGATGAAATTATCATCCCCCCACTCCCCAAGTGCCTATTTCTGTGCATTGACTGTAAAGAGCAGTGAAGGTGCTAGTTGAAGGGTAAATGCCTCCATTGCAGGTTTTTGCTTTTGGCCAAATGAATCAGTGGATTTTTAGATTTTATCTTTACTTATTATTGGCTCAGACCCTTGCGGTGTAGTAATTGATGGTTTTGGGACAACATGATCACACCAAGGACTGCTCTGTTTCTGACCCTTTCATCTCTGCCATTCTATTTATTTTTTCTTTCTGTTCTAAAATATCTTCATTTTGTTTGTCTTTTCTCTCCCGTCTTTCTGTCTCTTCCTTTTCTCTGCAGTAATTTCCAGTTCTTTCTTGTTTCATTTCCTGAAATTGTGTTCAATGAAATAATTAATTGGAGTCCTTAAAATATTATTAAGACTTTGAAGGTAGTATGCCAGTAGGAGCAATGGGAAGTAAGGGAGTACATAACTTTCAGAACTTCTGTTGGCCAGGTTTCGAGTTTACCTGGTTATTATGCTGGTTTAAAGGTAAACCTGCAGGAGAAATGAACCCAATTCAAGAGAGATTACAAGACAGAGTTACAATTTACTAAAAAAATTGCAATAAATACAATGATACAGAGAAAACTGGTTTTAACCCACAAAGACAGATGTATATCAGCACCCTGGGGCACGAACAGAATGGTGCTTGTTAGCCCCTGTGCTGAGCACCACGTGGTCCCCCTGAGTACAAAGTAAATGGCAAGGAAAACCTGTTGGTGAGAATGATGGTTGCAGTCTCATCGAGACTGGCAGATGCAGTCCTGTTGAGATTCTGGTCCTCCTCTGGATCTGACAAGTGGTACTGAAACCCCCAAAACCTGAAGATTGTATATGCTCAGGTTCAGGTGGGAATGTCCAGTACCTCCCGCCAGGGTGAGCAGTGTCACAATGGATAATTGGGATGTGCCAGAGCTGTAGGTCCCTCAGCCAGTGCAAGGCAATCTTTCTGATTTAATTTTCAGTCTCTTTGTCTTCTCAAGGAAATGTAAGGTCTCAAAAGGACATATCTGGTTTTTTTTTTTTTTCCCTGCTGAAATTGGTAAATGATTCCATTATAGAATCTTACATAGACACAAAGGCTGTGGGTCTCATACTGCTGCACAGACCTCTTGGAAACAGGGCATGAATTACCTGATAGCCAACAAAGGTGCAAAAAAGCTGCAGAGTCAGGAAGAAATCCTGATGTCTTCCCTACCACCTCTAAAGTCGTAGTAATATCCCTCCATTCTTTCTGCTGCACTGAGCCTGGCAGTGAACCTTGTAGACATCTGGGGTCTCCAGAACCTGCAAGGGTGTTGGGTGGGTGTTTGGAAGGTGATGGGTGCTGGGGCAGACATGCGTGGGCCTGAATTCCAGGAGCCCAATGAAAGCAGGAACAGCTATACCTGTCCCACCAAGTCCTGGCTCCAAACTCTATGCCCACCCTGGGCTGTGATGATGAGGTGAGCAGTGGTGTTCCCTGATATTTTGGGAGTCGGATCTCCTCTCTCCACCAGTTCTACTCTCTTCTCTAGGATTTAAAATGAATATAGTTGTATCTGACTTTTTTCTTGCAAACATAGTGGCTTGTTGCTTTTTTTTCATTTCCAACAAGATTATGCAAAACCTCCACAGCATTAAGACATTTATCACCTCATCTTTTAAAATCTCGTTGCTTTCATGTTTATGGTTCAGTTGTTCCCAGTGGTGCCTGATTTTCCTCCTGTTAGTCATCTGCATTTTCTTAGCCAGAAAAGCACTCAAACCTCATAAATTTCAGTTCTCTAAAACAATAAAACTCTATTATTTGTGTTGTCTTCAATGTAGAGCCATACACATGCATAATGCACAACATTATGCATCAAGAGTAAAAGAACCCAAAGAAGAAAAAATGAAGAATACAAATCTTGTGGCCCTTTACAACTCTTCCTCCTAAGTCAAAGAAAATTAAAAAAGAGTTGTAATGTTGATTGGAATGACCCATTTCTCTTCCAGAATTTGTTAGCAAGCTTCATTTTACTTTGCTAAATTTCTTAATGTGAAATTCTTAACAGCTACTCAGCTTCGGGTTAAGCCCATAAAAGATAATGGGTTGTCTACAAGAAGTAGAGATTTCCTTGGAGTGGTTTCTTTTTTCCATGTAAAGTCAGAACTGGTATTTTCCAATAGTATCCAAAGAAGAAAAGAGAAGTTAACTCAAGATTGGCAAGTTTAAATTAGCAGAACTTTCCCTTAATAAAGTATATTTGAGTACTTTAGCTATCCATTTCTAATTTGCCCCTTGTAACATCAAATCTGTCTCTCTGCCTCTCTCACACTTATATTTCTGTTCAGCCAAAGATGAGACGTCTCTCAGTACAGAGACTCCTCAGAAGACCTTTCACACTATTTAAAACCCAATTACCCTGGAAATACTTCTCTTCCCAGCTATTTCTCAAGTGTTCAGACTATGATGAAATTGCCCTGTTTGATTATAACAGGCACACTTGCCTAACTAATAGGAGAATAAGAGCTTTTACTTCTGTTTTATATACCTGTACACTTATACAAGTCTGCTTGAACCAAAAAGTTACTGTTTTCAGTATTTAATGAGCTATATTTTTTAATGTAAATAAGGGTGAACTGAACAGGACAGGAGAAGATGGGAAAGAAGAGGAGAGCAAATAATTCTGAAACCTGAAATATTCAAGAATTACTGGGAGCAATGGACAGGGAGGAAGCTACCACAGACAGTAGCACAATGCTTCTGTTACTTATTCCCTGATTTCTTCAAAGAATTTGTTTATTTAGGAACTTACTGGTTGTAGTAATTTTAGGACAACTCAGGTCCTTTAATATGTGGCAATAAATTCAGTGTTTCTTATTCATGTCTCTATAATTTTTCTTAATGTGATTTCACATTTCTCTCTTTCATTTCAAATATTTTTACATTAAGCCATTTTAATGCTTTTGTGATAAGTAAAAATTAATTTCTGCTATATGATGAACTGAATGGAGTAGCACTCTATTGCCATGCACTTTTTCTTAATTTTCACCCTCAAGCATCTCAAGGTGCTTCTCAAAATCTGGGGAAGTGTTCAACATTTGAAGCAGTATGGATGTTTCCAACTTTAACCTGCTTCTTTCTGCTGCAATGCATTTGCATTGCATTCCTTTTGTATCCAACCAACAAAGAAATTGCTTTTTAACATTTTTGACACCTTGTTCATGTTGAGTCAGATAAAGCATTAAACCACTGCCAGTGGATGGAAAATACACTAGTTGAAGACAAACCATGTGCATGAAGGAAAAACAGTGGTGTCAATTTGAGATAATACAGCAGGCATACATTCTATTTCATGGTAAAAACAGGACAAAAATTTTACAGAAGCTTTGTATTGTGTGCTGATTTGTACTAAAAATAGTTCAAATCAACTATAGTAGCACTTTCACCTTTCTGTTATCAAATTCTCATCAATTTACAGAAGCTTCTATGGTTTAGCTTTAGCTGAATCTTATTACTGAACAACAAAGTGAAAAACTGATTTTATAGAAAACTTTTTTAGTGAACCAAACTGCAGCCCTCACTCTCTTTGCAACCCAGGCACTTGGCTGCATCACTGAAGTGAGAGCTAAGATTTACTTTGTCTTTTTAAAAGAAATATTCAAGAACTATGGTTTACTTATTGGCTTTAATGTTAAATTGTTACAGTATTTTAATGGTACTTTTCTGCAAAAATATCTTGCTGATGTCTCTTCTTATTTATCTAAATAGACAAGTTTTTTAAAAAATATTATTCCTTTAGCCTCAAATGTTGTTCATAGCTAGAATTTATTTCTGCATTGCTACAAGCAGTTAAATTCCTGTTATATCAACATGTACCCTGTCTGTGGCTTTTTTGTTTGTTTGTTGGTTGGTTTGTGAAAGATTTTGAGATTGATTCACCCAGGGCCAGAGATTCACAGAAGTCCTGAGAACTTCTGCAAGTTGCTGAGTACCTCAGCTTGTATCAACAGGGATGAAAACTGCTGGATTTGGCTCACACTGCTGTCAATTCCCCAGTGAAATCATTGTTTCTTCAAGCTTACTCACATTACAGATGTTTGCTCTGTAATTGCTTGCAAAACACCTTGAGAAGTTTGGAATGAAACGTGCTGCAAAAGTGAAATATTGATGTGATGGAAAGCACATTGCAACCTCCCCCAGGTGCATGATCTGCTCACAGTAACCTATCTTTGTTGGACATTTTTGCATAAAGTATGTTGACACGAAAGAGAATTTGAGAATTCATTAGGAGTTTTTCACAGAGAAAGGGATTGGTCTTTTTTTCCCAATATTTTCCTTTTTTTGTTTGTTTGTTTTCTCCATCACCCCCTCAACAGAACATTTTAGAAAAGGTCCAGCTTAAGTTATGAAGCTGAAATTCATATATAGATATATAGTTGTTTCTAGTTATGTCACCATTACAAAATATATTGTCTTAATAACTCTTAGTGCTAAGCTTTCCTATTAGTATTCACACTACTTGCTGCATAGAAACATTCCTCTGGGAAGCAACTATCTGTTTTTCAAAGAGCACAAGAAACTTTGGAATATGAAACTGTGGTATTCTGGTGCTAAGTAACATCAGTGAGAATGACAGTGCTCTCAGTAGCACAAGTGCTCATTTGGACAGCATTTTGGCTGACTCTATGTTTAGTGAACAATAAATATCCTGTAGGTAGATACTGTAGGTATTTTTTATTTGCTCAGGCACTATCTTAAGGGTTTCTTATCATCTAATTCTATAGGTATAAGCATGTTCTTGCTCTCCTTCTTCTGTTGCTGGAACTATATATAAGTAAAACCTCCTTATTCTTTTGTGGGCTTCATGGGAGCTAATGTTTACAGACAATTAAAAAATGCAAAGAAGTTTCCAAGACTCTTCCCACTCATTATATGATTAAAGGTCTCACTTTTCATCAAGTCTGGGTAAAATATTGTGGGATTTCCTGTCATTAAGGTAAAATAGAGAAAGGTAATCTAATCAGACAAGATGTCAGTGTGAATTAATCTTAGACCAGCTGGTAAGGTACATTGATAGCAATGACTTACCTTTTGGAATTTTTAAGTTGGAAATCATCTGGTAGAAGGTATCAGTTTGTGAAGAGACAAAATGTAATAAAAGTGTTTTTGTGGAATGTTTGTGGAAAGGACCAGCTTGTTCAGACAAGAAGACACAGTACAACACTATGTGCTATGTACTGGCTTGGCCTCCTTTGGGACAACCTGCTTTCCTGCTCCCAGCCAGGTCCTGGTGAGCTAGTACAGAAAAACCTTCTCAAACAAGCTCTGCTGAAGGTTGGTCATCTCCCAGATGTGGTGCAGCACTGCTCGCCTTGGAAATCTACTCCTCCAACAGATTAGCTTCAAACTTAGTCAAACCCGGTTGGTACTTCATGACTACTCTAATTTTTCCAGGACTTATCTGCTAACTCTTTGCTTTTCTTCTGGAGCTGTTTTGTGCTTTCCCAGCCCATCCTCAACCTGGTGAGCACGACAGGGCTGCCTAAATTGTGCTGTGTGAGAGAACACCAAGGGGAATTTCTACAAGCAAACCAGAATACTGTGGGAGACACATGAGGGTCACCCTGCCTCATGGGCATCTACTCTGACTCCTCTCAGGAGAAAAGGCAGTCCCAGGAGAGAATTCAGAAAATTTAAGAGTCCTTGTTTAATTCAGACTCTGTTCAGGACACAAGAAGCTTTTAAAGTCCTTACCATTTTGGATCTTCGTGTTGTATGAAGAGTGCAGGAAGCTGCTTCAGAAGTCTGGAAAAATCTGTTTGAACCCTCCTTATGATACAGGGGATGCTTGAAAGCAAAATGGATTTCATTTCATATGTAAGTACCATTATATTTTCTTCAGATTAGCCTTGTTGATGACACTGATATCCTTACAAAAGTCTGCTTATAGTGTGAAGTATCTCTGGGATAAATATGGTTGCAAGAGTGAAAACAAACTGGCTTTCTGTAGGGACATGTTCTTCTATAAAGAGTGGCTTGACCAAACTGCAAAGAGTGCAGGGGTGAGGTAGCTCTAGACCATATAAAATGCCCATAAGCATCTTCTATTTTTGGTGTTTTAAACGAATTTGGATGGGGTCTGTAACTCTGAGGTAGAACTTACGTCACCTGCTTTCCTTGGGGTAAAATACTCAGGACACAGAAGAAATGTTTATCAAGAAAAGGTTCCATTTACCTCACCTGATGTTGAATTCAGTAAATCTGTTTCTCTTTGCAAGTGAAATTGGAATAAAAGGTTTTGAGTGCTCTGTTATAGTTTTTCCTTTGTGATCTATAAATTCTTAAGTCTGCATGTTTAGCCAGCTGTGTGTTCATTCTAGTTAAAGCTGTATGCCATCACTTCTCCCTGAGATTTACAATCTCAGTATGACCCAATCATCTGAGTCAAAGCATTGTTATTTGGGCATTCTTATTTTTCTCACTCCATCAGTGGTTTCCTTCACCATTTTTTGTTGTGAAATAGTGATGATGTCAATATAACATATCTCTTTCCACAGCCATGACATCTTGTTTTGATACTATTTTGGCAAGTCAGTATAGTGAAATCCCTGAATTTACAAATGGATCCAATGCTGGCCATTCATATTTCAGGTCAATTGATTATGAATAAAGTTGTCTTGAAGTTAGATTAGGCAACAAAGAGTTCCTGATTCTCCTGATCTGCTATGTAGTGTGAAACTTACGGTATCAGTCACCTGTGCTTTGCTTTCCTCATCCACGAGAACAAAAGTCATAAAAGCATGTTAAGTGTCACATATTAAAGACATTTTATGAGCACTAAGACAGATTTTTGTGCTTTCATTATGTAATATCTCACAACGTAAAACAGATTCGTTACTGCTTCAGTAATACATTGTCTAACATGATGGAGTCAAACATAACCTGATGACTAGAATGTCAGCTTTGACCAAGGTGAATTTGCTGTACCTTGCACATAAGCTTTATTCCTGAGTAGTTGAAACAGAGAATTGATCTGTTCTTTGAGCCAGTTGTAATTCAACAGATCATTAATGACGAATAGCAGAATGCCCCAGCCATTCTTCCAGGAACTACTCCAGATGGAAGTCATTCGATAAAGAATAGGAATGTTTGGCAGAATGTGAAAAAAGAATAAATTTGCTACACATCATTCATTTTGCCTGACTGCAATAAAGTAATAGAATGTTGTCACAGGGTAACAGTCTCCTGCTGCTTTAGAAATGCTTTGCAAAACAGATGTTTACTTTCTCTGTGGGAGACATTGATCCCATGACAACAATCTCTTCTATTAAAGGAAAATTAAGTACTTATAGGTTCAGCACTACTATAAAAAGTTTATTATAAAAAGCCATATAATGTAATAGGTGAAATAATATGAACTATACATGCAATGTATGCAATACATGCAACTAATACCTAAGCTGGATTAATTCAACTACTTTCTTCTAGAAGCGTTGTGACCAACATTTTCTCAACAAAGGCAGATAGGACAATGCAAATGTGCTATGATGGAGTTGTTTTCACTATTTTAATCATCTATGGCTGTGTGAGCTTCAGAAAAGCAGCATTTGTGAATAAAAATAATATCACATCTCCAGCATATAATGTCTGATGAGAACTGCTTAGTTTAATAACAAATAAATAAAAATCATGAAGAATTATTAATAAACCAACACATTGTAATTAATGAAAATTAAAGACCATGCATTTTGTGTCAGGACTGAACTCAGTACTGTGAGTTTTGCTTACTAGCAACAAGAAAAAAACTTGAAAGCAGATAAAAAATAATAAAAGATTTGTGATTTTCAAAATATTTTTCTTGGAGTCATAGAATCACAGAATCATTTAAGTTAGAAAAGATCTTCAAGATCATGAAGTCCAACCTTTGACCAAACACAGCCTTGTCAACTAAACACTATCATTAAATGCCATGTCCAATAGTTTCTTGAACACCTCCAGGAATGGTGACTCTACCACCTCCCTGGGAACTCTGTTTCAAAGCTTAACAATGCCTTTGGCAAAAAAAGTCTTCCTGATGTCCAACCTGAACCCGTTCTGGCACAACTTGAACTTAGGTCCTCTTATCCTATCACTAGCTGCCTGGGAGAAGAGACCGACTCCCACCTGGCTACAACCACGTTTCAGGTAGTTGTAGAGAGCAATAAGATCTCCTCTGAACCTTCTTTTCTTCAGACTAAGCAACCCCAGCTCCCTCAGCCACTCTTCATCAGATCTGTGCTCCAGACCCTCCACCAGCTCTGTTGCTCTTCTCTGGTCACATTCCAGAACTTCAATGTCTTTCTTGCAGTGAGGGACCCAAAACTGAACACAGAATTTGAGGTGTGGCCTCACTAGTGCTGACTACAGAGGGAGAATCACTGCCCTGAACCTGCTGGCCACATTATTGCTGATACAGGGTGGGATGCCATTGGCCTTCTTGGCCACTTGAGCACACTCCTGGCTCATGTTCAACTGGCTCTCTAATGAGAAGAGTAATTTTGCATTAAAAATTGTAAAAGAGTTAAAAATATTCATATTTTTCTCTGAACTGTTTGCAATATATGTGGGACACACGCATTGCATTCTGTTGTAGTATCATAGAAAAGTTACATATGCTCTGTTTTGATGAACCTTATACATTTTATAGACATTTCTGCTATTTGTCCAATAATGTGTCTGCTGCCAATTTGGGCTGATGAGACATGTATAAAAGAACACTTGTTCTCTTATGTGCTGTAAATGTCTAAGTCTATGGTCTGTCAAAGGCATTTGAGTGTCAGATGAAGCAACTTCTGTGGCATTTAGCTTTTGCCAAGGTTGTGTCTGGATGAGGAGGAATAAAATGAGAATAATTAACTAGGGACCGAATGACTTGTTGGCTTGCCAGACTCACCTCCAGGACCTGCATCATCTTGATTCTTCTGCTGTCCATTTCTGTTTAACATGAGGCACCTTATTGTGGTGTTTGGTAGTTTTCCAACTGGTGCCTCTATCCAGCTCCACGTACTTCACATCCTGAATTCCAAACAGAGTTACAGCGTGCAGACTATCAACATCTTTGTAACAGGACTAAGCAGGTGTGGGTCTTACTTCCACTAGTTTTAAAGCTTGTAGATGATCGGAATCGCCAATGACTAGCAACACTGGGTCTGGGTACTCAAAGTGCTACTTTAGCTGAAGCAAAAATTATTTGAAGAACCTAATGGCATTTTTAGCCAAGGCATTTTAGCTAAGCTGTGAATGTCACTATCTAGATGTTGAAGGAAAATGTCTTTTACATTTTTGGAAAGAGTTCCTTTGGTATACAAATACAATTGGTTATAATAATTCTTAACTCAGGAATAGTCACTTCAGCAAAGAATTTCCCTTCCCATTTCAGGGTTACCAAAGACATAAAAGGAATACGACCATGAGGGGAGTGAGGAAAGTAATTTTTGATGTTGCAAGGGTAGCTCAAGAACTCTGTCAGATGCTAGCCGTAAGTTGCATTGGGAAGTGCTACTTTTAAGAAAAAGAGGAAACTGAAAACAAGAAGTGTCATTTTTGTCATGTTGAAACCCTTTTTCCTAGTGCTGAATAAAATGCAAATTTGCCTCCAAGCAAGTTGCTTACCCTACAGCTGAAGTGATGCACATGGAACCAGTTGACAGTTTGGTATTTTAGCAGTTTAGACTTATAAATATGTATTTGCATTTTCCATGTTAAACTATGTGGCTCTTACCCAGTTGTCACTGTCACTGCATCAGCCAGGAAACTGGTGGAAGCTTGCTTTGCTGAGGACTGTACGAAATGGTCTATGAAAAGGAAGTAAATTTAATGGAAATGGAAGCATATGAAGAAAGTCAACATCTTAACATAGAGTACCCTGTGCTAGGGATGGTGTTTAGCACTAAAGGACACCTTCCAGACCCCTTTATTCCTGAGTCCCATCAATGGCAGAAGCTTGGCCTGAGGGCCAGTAGGGGCTTGTGCAGCAGGTCTCAAAGGATCTGTGAATATGAGGATTTCTTTAGAGGGAAGAAGGAAAAGGTAGAGTAACTCTTTCATCTTCCTACACTCAGATACTGATGAATATTGTTAATCACTTGACAAGGAAACACAAAGGAAGACAACAGGCCTGAAGGTTCAAGTGTGAATTAACTTCCACGTGAAATCATATCTGATTCATGTCCTAGAGCTGCTGAGGGCTCCACAAGGACTGCAAAAATAAAGCCCAAGTGTACTATTTCATAAGGCAACAGAAGGTAGTATGGACCACTCTGGCTTTACTATACATCCTTTCAAGCCAAAGGCTTCAAGCACCAGAAATTAAAAAAAAAAATAAAATATGGCAAGACAAAAGATTCATTGCTTCTCTTACTCCATATTTGGCTCTATAGCAAAAAAAAAAAATATATATATAAAAAAGATAAATAGACACTAGACACTACGTGAGTCATAAGAAACAGGGATGACAACACTGAATGCAATGTCCTGGCAAGGGTTGTCGTGCCCTCGTTAGAAGCAGCACACTCAGACACAGGCCTGTGCCCCTTCTGAGAGCAGACACAGGCTTGTGCCTGCCTAGGGCCATGCTGAAAACCTCTTTCATATCATGGAAATCTTCCTAGTCTCTTCAGAGACTTCTTGTTTAGGCTGCACTCAGACATTTAAAAGGATAAGGTTGTAAAACATGTCACAATGCAGGGAAAAGGTAGAGTAAAAACTATCTTAAAATCATTGCCTTTTAAAATAAGTTTTATTTGAACAAAGGTAATGACAAGCTGTCTTCCTTGATTGTAGGACGAGCCAATACAGCTGAGATTACATTTTCTTGGAGTGTTTTTGCTGAGAAGAATGGGCTTATCACTACTGCCTTGAAACTCTCAAAGCGTCTTTAAACTGACAGCACGGATAGGGAAAGTTGGGAAGGAGACACCTTCCGTGTCATCCTGGATCCAAGCTCCTCTGCTTTGGGTCTTCTAACTCAGTCCCTTCTCTTCTTGCCAGAGGAATGAATTTAGCTTCTTCTTTTCTGTTTTGGACATGACCCGCAGTGTTAGCAGGACCAGTGCTTGCGCAAAGACGAGAACTTTTGACTCTGAAAGCTGACGGTCGGCATCCCGTCTTCCCAGTTTTTAAAACGATTTAGTTCCTAAGCTTCACTTCCACGAATGCCATTCCAAAAGTTCGCTGGCGGTGAGCGGCTGGCAGGGAGCGCGGACCGGCTTCCCCGGCCGCCGGAGCTGCCAGGGAGCTGTCCAGCACCGCGGCGGGACAGGCGGGAGCGAGGGAGCAGGGACCGTCCCCAGCCCCTTACGCGGGCACCGCCGCTCCCCGCGGAGCCCTGCGGGGATACCGAGCAGCTTCCCCGCTTCCCCTTCTCCCAGCTCCACGGCGCAGGGCGGAGAGCGGAGCGCCCTGCCCGCCCTCCCGGCAGCCGGCAGCGGCGGGACCGTGGGCTGCCGCGGGCCCGGCTCTCGGCTCTGCCCGCCGGAGCTGCCGGGGCTGTGCGGGGGCGGCCGCGGC